>VWZG01011642.1:1692-12616 GCA_013396735.1 Grallaria varia | reverse complement strand
TGGGGGGTGGAATAGGCAGATTTTGGGAGTGGAAGGGGCAGATTTTTTGGGAGGGGAAGAGGCAGATTTTAGGGGTGGAAGGGGCAGATTTTTGGGGGGGAAGAGGCAGATTTTTTGGGAGGGGAAGAGGCAGATTTTAGGGGTGGAAGGGGCAGATTTTTGGGGGGGAAGAGGCAGATTTTTTGGGAGGGGAAGAGGCAGTTTTTTTGGGAGTGGGAGCAAATCCTGAGGGGGGGGGGAAACCTATGGATTTGGGGAAATAAAAAGGTGCCTTGTGACAGGCTGGGACACAAAGGGGGCCGTTTGTGGCCCTGTGGGAACAAAGGCCTTTTGTATCCTTGGGACACAAACAAATGCAGCTGGAACAACCCCCTTGGGCCCCATTCCCGAAGGGAAGCCGAGAACTGGGATGGGAAAGTGGGATGGGAAAGTGGGATGGGAAAGTGGGATAAGGGTGGTGCTTCCAGTCCCTCTGGATATTCAGGATGGACCAGCTCCTGTTGCAGGGCTCTGCCCCCACACTGGGTTTGGGATGAAGAAATGGCCTGGCATTCCAAAAATCCAGCTGAATTCCTCAGGAATGTCTTCCCAAAGGGAAAAGATCCATGAGTTAATTCTGGTTTTACCTGCAGGGACAGGGTTTGGATCCAACCCCAGCATGGCCTTCAAGGGGGGGAGGATCAGAGTTGTTCCCATGAAAGTGCTCGGGAAGAGGAGAATTCCCAAAGGGAGGGTTCTGGGTTAGGCTGAAATTGATGTTTTATCCAAGGACTGTTTTTCCAGGCTTGGCTTCCCTTCCTGAATCCAGCTGGGAATGGGAAGAGAGGGGAGAAATAACAGGATGGGCAGTTTCCTGCCTGGGAAAAGGCAGAGGTGTTTTCTGGGAGAAAGGGAGGGAAAAGGAGGGAGGAAAGGAAGGAAAGGAGGGAGGAAAGGAAGGAAAGGGGAGGAGGAAAGGGATAAAAACCCAAGGAAATAAAAGGAAAAGGTGGGGGAGGTTTGACTTTGCCAAGGAGTGAAACACAAGGAAAATTTCTCCTTTCCAGCATCACGGTGGGGAAATGTCCCTGTTTGCCAGGCCTGGCCCCCTCCTCCTGGCACTGCCACTGCAGCCTGTGCTGCCCTGGGGCTCAGGGGGAGCTGGAGTGTCTCCTGCAACTGGAATTTGAAAGTGGAATTTACCCTGGAACCGGAATTTTTCCTGGAAGTGGAATTTAAAATCACAATGTGTCCTGGATTTGGAATCTAAAATTGCAGTTTCTTCTGGAACTGGAATCGGAAATTTTCCTGAAATTGGGATTTATTGTAATTTATTATTAAAATATTTATTTATTGTAATTTATTCTTCTGGAACTGGAATTTGAATCTGAAATTTTCCTGAAGTTCGGATTTATTTATTGTAATTTATTCAAATATTTATTTATTGTAATTTACTCTTCTGGAATTGGAATTTGAAAGTGGAATTTCTCCTGAAACAGCAATTTTAAAATGTAATTTCTCGTGAAATTCGAATTTAAAATTGCAGTTTCTCCTGGAATTTAATTCCCAGCCCACTCCCAGGATCCAGGCAGAGCTGGTGTTCCACACAACAACCACAATGTTACAGGAAAACGATCTCTTAATCTCAGTTTATTCCCTCACCAGCCTGATCCTCCATTCCCAGATTCTGCTGGGAGGATGGGGATAGAGATTCCTGCTGGAGAACAAGAAACCAAGGCAAGGAATGTGGGATAAGCAGGAATTTTTTTGGTCCAAAATGGAGTTCAATTCATAAAATTCCATGGTACCTGCAGGATTTGGGAGGATTTTTATCCCTGCTCCTGCTTGGTGGGCTGTGTTTTTATCACTTTTTAGGCATTTTTTCCAAGGAAAGCCAACCCCCAAAGCTGGATATGGGAAGGAGCTGGAGCTCCTGGAACAGGAAATGCACTGAACAGATGCAAGCAGCTCAAAAAAAATCCTGATTTTTTTTTTAAAGAAGAAATGTGGGCTTCCACTTGGAATGGCCCCTGGATACACCACGAGAGGGAGACTCTGCCCCAGCAGAGCCCCTTGGCACAGCTCCCGTCCTGCTCCAGCNCCCTGGAACTGGAATTTGAAAGTGGAATTTCTCCTGCAATTGGAATTTGAAAGTGGAATTTCTCCTGGAATTGTAATTTTTCCTGGAAATGGAATTTAAAATCATAATGTATCCTGGATTTGGAATTTAAAATTGCAGTTTCTTATGCAACTGGGATTTGAAATTGGAAATTCTTCTGAAATTGGGATTTATTTTAATTTATTATTAAAATATTTATTTATTGTAATTTATTATTAAAATATTTATTTATTGTAATTTATTCTTCTGGAACTGGAATTTGAAGTCTGAAATTTTCCTGAAGTTCGGATTTATTTATTGTAATTTATTCAAATATTTATTTATTGTAATTTACTCTTCTGGAATTGGAATTTGAAAGTGGAATTTCTCCTGAAACAGCAATTTTAAAATGTAATTTCTCGTGAAATTCGAATTTAAAATTGCAGTTTCTCCTGGAATTTAATTCCCAGCCCACTCCCAGGATCCAGGCAGAGCTGGTGTTCCACACAACAACCACAATGTTACAGGAAAACGATCTCTTAATCTCAGTTTATTCCCTCACCAGCCTGATCCTCCATTCCCAGATTCTGCTGGGAGGATGGGGATAGAGATTCCTGCTGGAGAACAAGAAACCAAGGCAAGGAATGTGGGATAAGCAGGAATTTTTTTGGTCCAAAATGGAGTTCAATTCATAAAATTCCATGGTACCTGCAGGATTTGGGAGGATTTTTATCCCTGCTCCTGCTTGGTGGGCTGTGTTTTTATCACTTTTTAGGCATTTTTTCCAAGGAAAGCCAACCCCCAAAGCTGGATATGGGAAGGAGCTGGAGCTCCTGGAACAGGAAATGCACTGAACAGATGCAAGCAGCTCAAAAAAAATCCTGATTTTTTTTTTAAAGAAGAAATGTGGGCTTCCACTTGGAATGGCCCCTGGATACACCACGAGAGGGAGACTCTGCCCCAGCAGAGCCCCTTGGCACAGCTCCCGTCCTGCTCCAGCCCCAACTCCAGCTCCAAAGCCCCTTTTCCCACCTTTTCCCCCCTCTCTGAGGGGCCCAGCGGGAATAACAAAATCATTTATTCCATTCCCTCCTCAGTTCTGTCCACAAAGTTAAAAAATAACACCCTCCGGCTCCAGCGGGATAAAGGGGCTGCTGGGAGAGGAAATCCCAGGAACTGGGGGCACTGGGAGAGGAAATCCCAGGAACTGGGAGAGGAAATCCCAGGAACTGGGGGGACTGGGAGAGGACATCGCAGGAACTGGGGGCACTGGGAGAGGAAATCCCAGGAATTGGGTGGACTGGGAGAGGAAATCCCAGGAACTGGGAGAGGAAATCCCAGGAATTGGGTGGACTGGGAGAGGAAATCCCAGGAACTGGGAGAGGAAATCCCAGGAACTGGGAGAGGAAATCCCAGGAACTGGGTGGACTGGCAGAGGAAATCCCAGGAACTGGGTGGACTGGGAGAGTTCCTTTGTTTGGGGCCGGGGGCATTTGAGGGGATTTTCCTTGTTTTTCAGATATCCTTGATAACCTCTTCCAGCTCCTCCTTGGTGTACATGTGGAATTTCATGCCGGGCTCCACTGTGGCCAGCTGGAAAACAAGGAATAATAAGGGGTTAAGTGGCTGAGGAAAGCAGGGAGCAGCTGTTCCCTCTGCCAGCCCAGCGGGATCATTCCAGCCCTCATTCCCTAAAATAGCTGCTGGCTGCACAAATAGCTTTGGATTGACTCAGTCTCCTCGTAGGAACAGCAGGGAATTTCAGTGGCAACAGGAAGGAGCTGGTAGGGGGGAAAAGGTGTCCAAAAAATCCCAAGAAAAGGGATTTCCTGCCTCTCCAAAGGGATAAATCCCGGCCTGTTTGGAGACTCAGGGAAACCGAGGGAGGGCCAAAGGTGACACTAAGCCAGCCCTGAGTGCATCCTGCAAGGAGATCTCCAAGGAGAAGCCCAAGGGATGAGGATGGGGACACCACAGTGCCGGGGCAGGCAGCCCAGACATTCCAGAGGCAGCAGCAGGACAAGGGATACCTGGAGGAAAAGGCTGGCAGAGGAACGGGAGCGGGATGAGGGGTCACCCCTGACTCAGGGATGGGAGCCCAAAACAGGGGGAAGCTCTGTGAGAAGGAGAGCCAAGAGCTGGGATGGAGCAGGAAAGGGCTGGGATGGACCAGGAGAGGGCTGGGATGGGCCAGGAGCAGGTTGGAACCATCCCAGGCTGCTCCAAGCCTTGTCCAGCCTGGCCTTGGACACTTCCAGGGATGGAACATCCACAGTTTCCCTGGGCACCAAACCTGGATCCATCCTGGAGCCAACCAGACTCGACAGCACAAAGATTTATCCACCCAAAACTGACACAAATATCCCAATTTGTGTATAAATCCCCAAACCAAGCACTGGGAGACACCAATTCCTTCCTTTTTCCACACCTCAAACCTGTCCCTTCCCTTCTCCTTCCAAACCTTCCCTGCCAGGTTGGACAGGGAAGTCATTCATCTAAAATCCATCAAAGTCCTCCCGGGCTCCTGAACTTTGTCACCAGTGGATTTAACTCTTCCACAGCCACACTTTCCCCCTTTTTCTTTGTTCCCAGATGGAAAACACCCCGGGACAAATGGGAACAGCACTTCCTTCTAGGAAGCAAAGAGCCCTTCAGGTGACAGATCTGCAGCCCGGGGGTGACTGGAGCCACCAGGAACCTTTGAATCCCTCAGCACATTCCTGCCATCCTTCCCCCTCTGGCACAATTCCCATTCCTCCCCATTCCAGGGCCATGCCAAGCACAGTTAAGCCCCTGTTAAACTGGGATATGACATCAGGATACTGTACACATTCCAGTGCCTCCCACTGTACCCGGGATGGGAGAGCACCTGGGGAGGAGATTCCAGCTGGGTGGCACTGCTTTGGGACAACGGGATCCAAGTTTTACGTGTGCTGGTGGCTTTCCCCTCCAAGGGAAGCTGGTTAATCCCCCCAGGAATCCCACCAGCAGAAACATGGACTAGAAAAACGAGGTGCAAACTTTGGGAAAAGGGTCCCCAGCACCCCGAGGGAAGGAACGGGAGGAGAGAGGAGCTGGAATGGCACGGTTTGGAAAGGTCTGGTGTCTCATAACCCACCAGAAATAGAAGCAAACTCTATCCAAGGGGCCCTGGCTCCTCATCTCCCACTTATCCCACCCAATCCAGAGGGGGTTTGTGCCTTTCCCACCCTAAAAGGAGCCTGAAAGGAGCAGGTCTGGGGCGCACAGACACCCCTGGGCTGTGGCTTCTCCTGGGGTTCCAGGGGCACAGCCATTCCAGGAGGCTCCTGCTCTGTCCCCCAGCCAGGGCATTCCTGGCACTGCCCCAGGCCTGATTTAGCTGCCCAGGAGCTGGAGAATTTCCATTCCTTCTAATATTACAAGGAATGGCTGAATCCAGGGGGACAACGAGCCATCCGGGGGGGCAATCCAGGTCCCTGCTGACTCGGGAAGGGCTGAGCACCCCTTCAAAGTCATGGACTAGCTGGGAAAACACCCCAGGAAGGCACCTCTGGAAAGCAACACTCCCAACTTTTTGCATGGTGGAAAGGGCAGGAACATCAGCTGTTGGCTTGGGAAGCCCTGAGCTGCTCCACCACCTCATTCCATGCTCCAGGAAGCCCTGAGCTGCTCCACCACCTCATTCCCTGCTCCAGGAAGCCCTGAGCTGCTCCACCACCTCATTCCATGCGCGCTGCTGCACCACGCCATTCCACGCTCCCATTCCCCGCTCCAGGATGCCCCACCTCGTTCCATGCTCCAGTAAGCCCTGAGCTGCTCNNNTGCTCCAGGAAGCCCTGAGCTGCTCCGCCATCCAGGAAGCCCTGAGCTGCTCCACCACCTCATTCCATGCTCCAGGAAGCCCTGAGCTGCTCCACCACCTCATTCCATGCTCCAGGAAGCCCTGAGCTGCTCCACCACCTCATTCCATGCTCCAGGAAGCCCTGAGCTGCTCCACCACCTCATTCCATGCCCTGAGCTGCTCCATGCCTTGCTCCAGGGGCATTCCCAGCTCCAGGAGGACTCACCTCGATGTTGGTGGCGTTGAGTTTCTCCTCCATGACCTGTTTCAGGATAACCAGGGATGATTTGATGGCTTCCTTCAGCGTCATGGACTGGAAAACAAAGCTCATGGATTAAAAGGCTCAGGATGTGGCCCCTCCCCTTTCCCAAATCCCTTAAGCCAGAGTGGAGCAGCTCATCCCAGGATCTGCGGCATCCCTGGGAGAGCAGGGCAGAGACACCCCCAGGGATGGGGAAAATCCTGCTTTTTCTCCTTAAAAACTGGCAGTCTGGGCACAGAAATCCCACTGCTGGGATTGGGATACAGGGGGCTGGGTTTTGTCACTGATTTCCCACCAAAAAAAAGTCAAATTCCCTCTTGGAAGAAGCCCCTGGGCTGTGTTTAATCCCATAAATCCCGGCATGAAGCCCCAGAGACTTTGGACAATTGTGGTGGATAAATGGCTCTTCCCAGCCTTTGACACTTGGAAAGAAGTTGGCAATCCAGGCAATCCAGAGCTGGAATAACTGTAGTGGACAAATGACTCTTCCCAGCCTTCCTCACTGATTGTGTTCCTCATTAATTGTGTTTCTGATAAGGGTTTGGATTCTCACCTTCCTCCTCATGGTGGTGATGGGGGGAATTCCTATTTAATATCCACCATGACCCGAAATTCCAGCAGCGAATTCCCTGGTTTTACAGGCCTGCTGAGGGGAAGGTGCTGCATCCACAGGGATCCTGCTGCTATTTATAGACAACTTCCTGCCCCGGTTCTCAGGATCCCTCTGGGACAGCAGGGGCTGGAAGGAGCTCTGCTCCTGGTTGTGAGGATCCTCGGGATCCACGGGATCCTCCCGGGATGCTCCGCCAAGAAATGATCCCGCCCGGAGCAGCTCAGGCACCTCCTCCTCACCCCACTCCTAAATGCTCACTGGGAAGGGACTGGGGGGATGCTGGCGGGTGCTGAGGTCCCCCAGATCTTTGGGATGTGCTTCCCAATCCCAATCCCAATCCCAATCCCAATCCCAATCCCAGCCTTACCTTGTGATAAACCTCCTGCAGGGAGCTCTGGGCTCCCTCGGAGGCCGAGCCGATGGCTCTGGCGTCGCACTGCACGAAGGTGCCCGAGGGATCCATGTGGAACCTGCGGGCACACAGAGGGACCAGCTGCATCCCAGGGCATCCCAAGGGTTCTCCCACCATCCCCCCCAGGGCTCCCTGCACGCCTGGAGTTGGGATTCATCCCCAGGGAATCCTGGGCTGGCAGCTCCCACACTCCCACACTCCCTTTGTTGCTCAGAGAACCGTTTCCCTTTGGATTTTCCCCCCTTTATCCTGATTTTTTTTAATAAGTCCAGCAAGTTTTCCTCGCTGGGAGCCAGACCTTGCTGGGCTGGCTGTGCCAAGCCCTTCCCACCTCCCTTTGGATCCTGGAGTTCAGGTTACAGCCCCTCCACCACCTCCCCAAGGAATGTCACCGGGATTATGTTACTGCTGCTCCCTTAGGGAAAGGTAGGAATAAACCCGGCACAGGGGGAGCTTTAACACTTCTCTCCTTCCCAGGAGACCACAAAAAGCAAGGATTTGGGGAAAATTAAGGGTGTGTTTTCCATGGGAACAGGCAGGGAGGGCTCCAGGAAGGGTTTAACAGCATTAACGGACACATAATGGCACAGAGACAAAACGGGATGAACCCCAGAGGAAAATCCTTAAGGAAAAGCCCAGAATGAAGTTGAGGGAAGTTTTCAGGGAAGGTTTGGATTTTTCCAAAGGATTAAAAGAGCGGAACTCACAGTTGGGGGCCCTTCTCATCCACTCCCCCGAAGAGCAGCGCGACCCCAAACGGGCGGGACTGCGGGACCAAGGAGGGCACAGGTCAGACCAGGACAAGGAGAGGGACGGCCCCCAGAGCCCCCCCCAGCATTCCCAAATCCCTGCCCAGCTCCCACCATGGCTCCTGGATCGGCGTCTTCCTCCCCAAACTGCAGTGCCAGGTTGGACACAGCCTGCGTCACGCTCTCCACAGTCATCGTCTCGTTGTAGGTGAACCAGTGATTCTGCAGGGAAAGGGGAGGGAAAGAGCCCAGCTATCCCTGCATTCCCAAAAAATGGCACTCCGGGTGTCTGATGTGGTGGGCAGGAGCGTGTAAACACAAGGATAATTTCCCTGTGGAACTCGGGGCCTGCTCTCCTGTGGAAGCATCAGGGAGCGCAGAAATCTCCCTGGAAAATCTTGGCATACCTAAACCTTGGGATGCCAGCAGAGCCTTATCCCAGCATCTGTTTGGGAAGCAATGGGTTATCCAGCTCTCCAGAGGGTGGATATGTAGGAAAACTCCCAGGAAAAGCCTTTACTCCAGCCCTGGGGCATCAGAGCCCCTGAGGCATCCAGGAAATTTAAGGGGATAAAACCACATCCCATATATCCACTGTTTTGCCAAAACAGAGGCAGACACAGCCCTTTGCTCCCAGCAAACCTCCCAGTCCACACCGTCCTATTGGCTGGAATGACCTTCCTTCCCTTTCCTGGGACTTCCGAGGTGTTCCCAGGATTTGTGGTGCCGTTTTTAAGGCTGGAAAGGTGGGATCTCACCTGGGTCTCCACTCTGGCTTTGTCAATTAAGGTCTTTGCATCAGCAATCAGGCCGCTCATGGCACACCCTGGAATGGGAGAGGGGACACAAGAGTCATCCCACCCCTTTTTTTGGGATGAGTTTTCCCAAAAACCCATGTGAAACACAAAAGGCTGCAGGAAGGAGCGGGGAATGTGAGAGGATGGGATTTGTCCCCCTGTGCTGGGTCACACCTGGAATTCTGGGCATAGTTTTGGGCCCCTCAGGACAAGGAGGACATGGAGGGGCTGGAGTGTGTCCAGGGATGGGAACGGAGCTGGGAAAGGGGCTGGAAAACCAGCTCAGCCTGGAGAAAAAAGGAGGCTCAGGGGGGACCTTCTCCCTCTCCAGGATTCCCTGACAGAGGGAGGAGTTGGGGGTGGGTCGGGCTCTGCTCCAGGGAACAGGGACAGGAGGAGAGGGAACAGCCTCAGGCTGGGCCAGGGCAGGGGCAGGTGGGACAGCAGGAGGAATTTCTTCCTGGAAAAGCTGGTGAGGCCTTGGAAGGGGCTGGTGAGGCCTTGGAAGGGGCTGGTGAGGCCTTGGAAGGGGCTGGTCAGGGAAGTCGTGGAATCACCATCCCTGGAAGTGCCCAAAAAGCACATGAATGTGGCACTTGGGGACACGCTCAGGGTGGCCTTGGTGGTGCTGGCAGATGGTTGGACTTGGCGATCCAAGAGCTCTTTTCCAACCTCAAGGATTCCATGATTCCATGGAAACAACCTGCTGGGAAGGGCCCTTCGTGGCTGACTCTGGAACAGCCCCACAGTGTGGGAAGAGCCCCCCAGGAGGAGGGAATGGGACTCCTGGAGGGACTCCCATGGCCCATGGAGCAGGAATATGGGAATTTCGGAGCTCTCCTGCCTTTCAGGAGCCCACGGTTGGGCCCCTCGGGGTGGGTGGCTCAGGGTTGGCACCGGCTCTCCCAGGAAAACTGGCCTGGAGTCAAGTGCCCGTAATTCCCTGCCCTCCCAGAGCTAAATTTGGGATGAGGGAGGTCACTGAGCTTCAGCTGCCTCCTCCTGGCTCCTGGAGCTGGCCTGGAGCCTGGAAAACCAGCACCCAGGAGCTGCTGGGCACTGGGAGGGATGAGCCTTCCCCTTCCAAACCTGCAGGGAGGGCTCATCCCAAAGCACAGCTCCCCAGATCCCAGGGGATGGATTCTCCATGTAAATACCCTCCCTGCTGCAAGGGTGGGGGGGGATCCCTCGGTCTCACCGATGTGGGAGTCGATCTCCACGATCTTCTCGATGCTGCTGGGCTCCATGAGGGGGGATGTGATCCTCTTTTCCACAGCCAGGCACACTCCTTCCGAGGTCTGGATCCCGATGGCTGTGGAGCCCAGCTGGAAAACACCCCCACAGGCTCCAGCTCCCACAAAACCCACCTAATCCAGACTTATTTGGTGTGTGTGGGGGGGTGATTTTCCAGATTTAATCCCATCAACACCCCCCCAAAGAAAGCCAGTCTGGGTTTCCCAGGTTATTCCCTGAAGAGGGAAAGGGAAGAGGTGGAATCCACGGGAATTCCAGCTGGTTCGGCAGCTCCTTCATCTCCCAAGCAACAGCAGCTTGTGAGGCCTGAGGGCAGGAAAAGGCCCCGGGAATTCTTCTCTGCCAGAGGGACTGAGGTTTAAAGGGAGAGAGCATTTCCCAGATGGGCCCAAATCCCAAATCCTGTGGCTCAGGCACTTTGCTTTCCAGGAGCTCCTGCTCTGCCCAGTGTCCCAGGAGCTCCAGGCAGGACCAGCCCCTGCACCCAGGCCCACGCTGGGACTGCAGGACACCTTGGGGTCACTGTGCTGTCCCCAGGAGCACAGGGACAGATCCCAGGGGCTCCTGGAAACCCCTGCCTGGATCTCACTAACCCTTACCTTGATCCCACCAGGCCCTTGATCCCATCAGCTCCTGCTTTCATCCCATCTTGATCCCACCAACCCCTGCTTTCATCCCACCAGTCCTTGACTTGATCTCATCTTAATCCCACCACCTCCTGCCTTGATCCCACCTTGATCCTGCCCTGATCCCACCAGTCCTTACCTTGATCCAGCCAATCCCAGCCTTGATCCAGCCAATCCTTACCCCAATGCCACCAACCCCTTCCTTGATCCCATCAGATCCCACTTTCATCCCACCTTGATCCCACCAACCCTCCCCTCCATCCCAACCCTCCCCTCCATCCCACCAACCCTCCCCTCCATCCCAACCCTCC
>VWZG01011641.1:16215-26578 GCA_013396735.1 Grallaria varia | reverse complement strand
CCCAGCCATGATGATGAATTAATTTCTTCATCAAACACAGTATAGTCACCATTTTAAAATATCCACGATGTTGTACAGCAAAACATTACCAGTGAGGCAGCCCCATTACCACCACTCCACACTCTCTTAGGTCCAGTTTTCATTCATGGCTTGATTGAACCTTTTGCTCAAGGCTTCCTACCCTTCCAGCTGACTTTGTCTGTAATCCTGTTACTCAAAAAAAATAATTTTTTTCAAGTACCATTTCTAGATTTCTGGGAAACCTAAGTTTCTTCAAACTTGGAAAAGTGGCAAGTATTTTACATTTGAATAAAACAAGAAACAGACAGTAAATTTGTAATAAATACAAGCAAAGGAATCGGTCTCAAACATCTCTGCTTCACCTAAAAATACTTTTTCTCTGATATAACCTAAAAGTTCACGATTCTTACAGAGACTGCTAGTCAACAGAGGAAGCAATGCTCAAACCTGTAACTGGGCTCAAAACCATGTACTGTAACTAGCCAACTGGTTTGCAGGCATTCTTTGTTTCAGAATCTGTGACCAGTACCTAATACAGCCTTTCACACCTCTTTTAAATGGAATTTAATTCTGAATGGAAAAAAATGTTTAAACAATGAAACACTGTCTATGGATACTTGTTTTTCACAAGCCTAGTCCGGATGTCTAAGACTTGCATGCATTCTCAGTCTCTGTATTTGCCTGTTTTCCTCTGATGAATTCTCATTTTCCGAATAATAATACTTCTGTAATAATTTCAATTGTCTGACTAAACCTCTCCAAGCCATTGCATGAAAACTCATAGTTATGAGGTAGGCTTGGAATAAATGCTTTCTCAATCAAGAATGCATGTATTGCTTCTTATCCTGACAATTGGGAGCTAGTTACTTCACCATAACAATAGCCTCATGGTATCATCTTTAACAGACTTGCTGTTGAATTACAATACTGTGTGTGCAGCATGTTTCCAGCACAGCCACGTGGATCACAAACTGGTACCAAGCTGCTCTGCATGTTTTGCACTCCTCAGTTCAAGCGCAAACTAAAGCCATGCTACTTCCAAGCCACAGACTGCTCTTAAATCCTTCTTCTCTCCTCATGTAAAGTTCACCACGACACATAGGTGCACAACATGTACAGTACTACCATCAACCAGGTGATATATATTATGGAAGTTACCAGTTAGAGGTGATGGGAAGACTTTGACATTACATTCACAGCAAGGTCAAAAGGTCAACAACACCAGTAAGGTTACTTACATACAATACTTGTCTGATATGCTACATATAACAAACCTTATATTTTACTCAATTTTTTAAGGGCAATGCAACACTCTTAATGGACACCATTAGAGTTTTATAATTAACACAGAGACTGGGAAAAAATACAACATGGTACCTGGCAAGCTTTACTGCCCCAAGTTTAAGCCAACGAACAAAAAACCCATAAAAAAAAAAAACAAATAAAACTCTGAAAAATAAACTAACAAAAAACCAAAAAAAAAATCCAACCCCCCTAAAAATTCAAACAAAACAAAACAAAACAAACAAACAAAAAAAAACACAAAACAAACAAACAAAAATATTACCACACTCCCTCACTTAATTTTGGAAGACTGTGTTCAATTCCCCCTCTATGAAAAATTCAGATAAAAAGGAGTTCAGCAGAGGTTCATTGAGGCAGTCAAGGAAAAGAGCATGAGGAGACTAAGCGAGACGAGCACATTTAGCATGGAGAACAGCTGAGATGGTTTCCAGGGGGAACCAACAGCAACCTCCCCCTGTTCCTGAGAGGTTACCAAGAGAACAGGGTTAGAGAGGTGGATCACAGGAGGGTGAGAGACAGTGGTGCTGAAATACAAGTGGTGTGGATGGTAACTAAGAAGTAAACTTTTCCTGCCTGAAGACAGACTGGCAGTGGAGACAGAGTCTTGAATTATTACGGGTTCCTGTGAAACATATGGAATAGTTGACACCTCCATCTACCTGTCTTTGCCTGTCAGGCTTACATCAGTGCCTGAAAACACACATATACTGAAAATGGTAACTTCCACAAAGTTAAAAGTCAGTAAATTTTCCTCATCAGTGATTATGCAAGGTGAATTTTGAAACTCTTTAGTTATAATATGCATTAAATTTTATAAATGCCACTAGTTAACAAGAGAGGATAAAATTTATCAGATTGGTTGTATTCCAAGGTTAAATGCAAGAATGATTGTTTAACAAATCTATAAATTTAAAGAGTTTCATATTCTTCTGGAAGGAAGAAGTAGGAAATACTTCTCTCATAACACTGATAAAGTGTAAAATCACAATATCACAATATACAATAAAAATCTAAACGAAGATAACTCAGCAGGCCTAGTTAAAACACTTCACTTGACCTCTGAGCAACAGAATTGAGGGTTTTTCCTGAACTAATTTAAAACACATCAGTGCTGAACATCAGGAAATTTCAACTGCTTAAATGTACTGGTCAACATGCAATTGAGTGCAGCTACAGTAAACTAGAGTGCAAAGACATATGATCTTTCCTCCTACATGGAATACTTGTCACGCCTTCATTTTTTATATGCAATATTAATGCAATTATAAGTTGCTCACTGTTTTAATGACTATTTAGTCTGATACTTTGGATTCAAATTAAATCTTTAGTCATACACTCTAAGCAGGCTTTCTTTTGATAAAGCAGTTTTCTCTGATATATTTCAGCTTTCTTATTGCTCATTAGACTTCATGACTACTAGGAGCAATGAAGTCCCTTGCTACCTAAAAGCTAACATATTTTAAGAGAAAACAGACTGTAGAAAAGAGCTACCATTAACAGCAACCACATTCAGATACAAAATTCCATCAAGTGAGCCATTATGTGCAACTTGTGATAGGGTTATATCCCTGCTCTCACAGGGCATATTCAAACATAGGACTTCTATCAGCATGACTGAAGTGAATCAGTATCATTTTAACCACAGCTCCCAAAGAACACCAGGAAAAACGGAGAAGTCTTAAATACATTCTGCAACCCTCTGAGACTGACACAAAGCCCAAGAGGCACTTGTTGTCATTAGCTGATCCATAGATTTGTTTTAAGTGCAAATAAGAACAAGAACCAGGAACAGTATGTGTAGAAAAGAATACAAAGCTGACCTCTATTTATATTCTTTGTATATAATTTATTTCTCCAGATTCATAAAGTTAGCTGAATTAGTTTCTCAAGAATAAACGAATATCTTAAAGTAGACTTCTTATATCTAACAATTCACAGTATTTTTCAAAAAAGTATTGGGTCTGAATCTAGGCATTTGTCACGTACAGTCAAAGACGTTTAATATGAAAATATCAGGCTACCTTAAACAACATTTACCATACAGAAAAATTTGCTTTAACATTTTTCCTGTGACAGAGTGATCTCAATAACAGCAACTTTATGCACAGTATTTGTAATTTTTTTCCAGTGCCTAGGGACTTTGAAAGCCAAACCAAACAGACTTGAAAAAGAGAGTAATACTTACAAAGCATACAAGAGGAAAAATCATATATATATTTACTGTTCCTCCCCTCACCATTAAATCTGAGGACAGCTCACTTAGAAATAATTTATAAAGGCTGTTGCCTAAAATTGCAATTAATACCAAAACACTATTTTCATAAAACCATTTTTTTAGTAACATAAACCAGAAACTTCACTGTGACTACACAAGAAAAAGAAGGTACAATGGCAGCTTATGTTAACATATCTGTTAATGCACAAGCACAAGTTAAACAGAAAAAAAAACAGCTATCCATACACACAGCTATTCAGAGATAGGAGAAAACAAGTACTTTCCTTTCTCAGGCATGTCAAAATCACAGAAACACACTACCACTTAAATAAGTACACATGTGCTAGCAAGGGCTATGATTAACTCTCATTTCGCAGTTTGACTACATGCCATTGTTCATGAAATTTAATGCACTCCATACCTCAAACCTCACTACAGAACAAGTCAGTCCACAAAGAGACACTGTTTTTCTCACAGAATATGCTGTACCTCAATAATCAGCTATGGTATCCAGAGAATTGCAGTTTATTGCATTTGTCCCTATGAACAGAAAGGCATATCTTGAATCCCCAGCATAATAAAAACCAAAGCCAAAAGTAGCATAGATGTAGTATCACATTTTTCACTGTAAATGTGACTGAGGCATTTAAGAAAAGACAGATTCCAAAATGAAATATAGCAGGGAGATTAGCAAAGCCACTGTGATTCAAATAACAGTGAATTCTCCAAGGGTTCAAGCTTATCTGAGTCTCAGCAGCAGCATAACACAGCAAAAGTCCAAATCACAGATTCAGGGATTTTAAAGCACTAGAGCAACAGATATATACCACTAAATAAATCATTACCATGAAAACGTAATTTCTTAACAACAATAAACAATCCTAGATGAGGAACCTTTGGTTGAAGATTAAAAGTAGAATAAAATCAGAAACTGAAAACGGTCTAAATAGTATAATTTACTGCATTGTGTGCACATGGCACCATGGTGACAGCAGGGGGAAGCTACAGAGGCAGCCTCTATGGGGAAAGGCCAGAAGTTGCCCAGTGCAGGACATCGCCTGTTCTAACGAGTTCCAGTGGAACCACTACAGGGCATGACTGAGCCCGGCAGCAGAAACAGAACACACACAGCAAAAACATGCTTAAAACAGGGAAAAAACAGCATCCAGTAAGTGGAGGAAGGGACAAAAATAGTGTGAGAAATGGGAGAGGTCTGAGGAGGAGGTGCCCCATGGCAGGAGCAGGTTTTATCCTCTGCAGGCTGTGAAGAGTCCATAGCAGAGCAGTTGGAACTCTCCTGAAATCACTGTGCCTTGTGGGCAAACCCCACACAGAAAGAAGAAGGGGAAAAGTGAGAGAAGGAAGGAGTGGCGCAGAAAAAATACCTGTACACAGAGCACACAACCTTCCCCCAAAAGTGACCTTCAGGGAAGCAGACAGTGGAAGAGTCAGGATTGAAAAGTGAAGTTGAGCCTCAGACGTGGGGGAAGAAAGGTGTTGCTTTAAAGTTTGTTTCTCACTACTCAAACATATTTTAATTGGCAACAAATTAAATTACTTTTCCACAATTTGAGTTTGTTTTGCCCACAATAGTAGTTGGTGAGTAAGCAAGCAGCTGGCGAGGTGTTTGTCCCTAGCCAAGGCCACCTCATGACAGTGAGGCATGCTGAGAACAGGAAAATAAGTGATATAAGGACAAAGGCACTGTACTGTTCTCCCTCACACCTAGTGATATTATGAGGAAGTGATTTTACTTGTGTAAAAAAATATTTGTAACTGTGGCAGACACAGTATTAAAATTCTTAGTAAAACGCAAAATCTTAAAACTCCCAAGAAACTGGAAAAACTTTCCAAGATTGCACTTGACAGTTTACCATTTTATCCTGCAAAAGGCAAAGTAGGTTTTCTGGGGTTTATTTCAAAAACATGTTGACTTGCTCACATGATGTATGCTATTATATGATACTACACTTAATGCAGACAAAATGTTCCAGGCAGAAATCTGTTTAATTAGTAAAAAAAGTAGGAAAATCTGACAGCTGACTCAGGGCAAAAGGATTGATCCTGAATAATTTCCATTTTAATCCACCAATCAAATGTCCTGTGATATGGTCAAGTAATTATTGCTGGAAAATTTGGCCATGTGCACTGTCTTTTTTTAACACTGTAATTGTTCCATTATTAATTGTTTTAGCCCTTTATTTTATTGTATCTCTTCTCTGGTTATTCAGATTCTTTCCTTTAAACTGGTAAAGTATCTAAATCTTAAATGGACTTGACTTCTGTTATGCTTGAGAATCAGTCTAAGTGGGTTTCTACTATAATTTTCCACAATTACAATCACTTACACATCCCAAAAAACTACAATATCAAGGTTTGTTTGCTTTTTGTTTCCAAAAAATCAGTAGTTGTCTGATGATCGTCCAATTTGTCATAATTCTACAAGCTCTTCTCTCCAAGAGGTGGGGTTTTATTAGGCAAAGCACAGGGTCTTCACAGTTTCTCACTTCACAGAATACTTTTTAAAAATTTTGTCATCTTTTTCTTAAACACAATAGAAAGCTTGTTCAACAGAAACTAGCTCACACCTTTTTTGAGAGGCACTGCCTCACTTTACTCTTCAGCTATCTCCTTATCCAATTAAGCACTGTTGACAAGAGCATTGCTGAAAGCTATGAAAGAAGCCGTATCGAATCTTCCTTGGCAACCATGACATAAGCCACAGAAGGATTATCACTGGGCTCCCAACAGCTATGCAGAAAACCCATGCTGGTTTTGCACCAACATTTTATTAAAGAATTTTCATATTCTTATTACTACCAGCCTGTACACATGCAGAAGACACAATGATGTAAGCTACGACATAAGCAAATTTCCATTGTACAAACTTTGCTCATAGCAGAGTTAGAAAAAGCAAAAAAGCAAAGATGCCAAGAGCTTTCAGCACCTTGCATATGCTGCAGCTCTCCCTGCTCCTGCCAGCTCTACAGCTAAGCCAGTGATAACACGGGGTGGAAATTTTAGAGTAAACAGACAAGACTCCAAAGGGATAATATGAAAAGAGCCTCTGGAGAAATAGTAAGATAAATAAAAAAAGAAAACCTAGTAAACGGAATATGCCATAAAGAGCAGTAATAGTTTTGTAGTCATATCTGTGAGGAAATTCCTGAATGCATTAGGTAGGGCACCATGCTCCTAAGAAACTGTGTGCCAGGCAGCTTTCATACATGTGTTTTCAAAGCATTATAAATAAAGAGTAAGTGCCAAAGTCATTATCCTCACTTCCCTGAGCTAGAGAGTATCAGGCACATGCAGTTTCTGTTTGTGCTAATCATCACCGCTGTAAGAACAGCAAAACAACAGACCCACTTAGTGTTGAGAAAAATTTCACCAATAATTTCTGCCTAACAGTAATTTAGCTAATAAAATGTATGCAACAAATTGGTAGTCTTTTAACACCTACCAACCATACTTTGCAATAATCCTCCTGAACAACAGTAGGAAGCAATATAATATTATATCTTGAAATTCATAAACCGAATATTTCACTCATTTTAGTCCGGATGAACAAGTACCATCCATACTAACAGATTTTTGTACATTTGGCCAAGACAAACAGAAACAGATGGGAATCCACTTTCTAACTACTTTGTAGAAAAAAAGAACATATGTAGGTTTCTTAAAACACAGTAAAGAAAGTTTTTAATCAATGTTGGCATTTGCTGTGCACCAGTGTCTCTCTCAAGAATAAAGGTTAGAAAATGTGCTATAACACATTATTTTCATGAACCAATTTGTTTGGTCTTCCTATAACAATGAAAGCCAAGCTGGATTCTCAGCAAGTGTTCAACAGTCTTAAAGATCATAAAAGTCGGAGTATGGGAGAAAAAACTTGAATACACAGCCAATCACATTTTGTAAAGCATGCAGAGATGTACTGTTAGAAACAGGAACATAACAATGTGCAACAGCTGAAAAAAGGCTCAAGCAAGGATATTGAAGGTAACAAAATTAGTAGAAATAAACTGGAATGTTTGTATTAGTGCATGAGATGTCAAAAAAAAAGACTTAATACACAGACAATAGACTGAAATTTCTTTCTGAAAGGTGTCCTAAAAGATAAAAACACTCAGATATGTATCTGTGACAAACAGGCCAAAAACATTTGTCAATGACAAGTTAATTCTTTGCACGTCTTTCATAACACCAAAACAGAACCATTTTTAGGCACATGTGTTCCATGGCATTTCACAAAAGAATCACAAAAGCCATGCAATAACAACCTTTAGACAGAATGTAAAATTCCGTGTTGAGTATAGTCACCATAAACTGGGTTTGCAGCAAGTAGAAAACTTTTCAATATAGTCAATGGAGTTTAGCATACAATTCATGCCTTCCTTAAAATCTTGCTAAAAAAACTACAATCTGCAAATGCCTATTTCTCCCTGCTGACATTACACTAATCTATGGTGATGGGCTCAGCTGTACACACCAAGGATGGCTAAAGTAAGTCCAACTATATTACAGCATTAACCAGTAAAAATGGCAAGTCCTAAAACAAACAAACAAACATAAAAAGGGAGAACATAAACCAAATCAGAAATTTAACTAAAAAGAGGGATTTAAGGGAAGGGGAAGAACAAGAAATCTGAGGATTTCTCAGAAGCAGAATCTTCCTTCCAATATGGTTTTGCCATACCAGGACCCACATTGAACAAAACTAGAAAAGTAAAGGACAGAAGAATGAAATATGGTAATCTTGCCTTGTGCCCACATTATATGTCAGTTATATTTTCAGACCCTGTCATGGAATTTCCATTCCCTACCAACACAGAATTCGGGAGCTAATGCCCAACCCCCCCACTACCAGCTAACAAAAGGGTTGGCTCATTGATCGAAGTCCAGTTTGATGGCTGGGGGGAGATGAGGGGCGGGGGCGAGAGGTGTCTTCTTGGTGCTGGATTTAGCTGGTTTCAGCAGCGGCTGTGAGTAGAAGCACCTTGGAGGGAGCTCCTTTGGCTTGGCTTCTTCCCCCCACCCTCCAGCTCCTAACTCTGGGCTCCCGGTGCTACAGAGAGAGAGGCTCATCACTGCCTCCGATTTGCTACGGACTTTCGGAGGGGCCGACGGCATCGGCGGGGGAGCTGCTGCCCCTCCGCCCACCCCGGGGCAGCGCCTTTTGAACAAAGGATAAGGAGAGAGTCCATCTTGCCCGCGGAGAAGATTCCACCCCGTCTCTTCGCAGCGGCCAAGCTACGTGAGCTCGCCAGGAAAAGCAGCTCCTGCGGTTTTTCCCGGACTTTGGGATTTTTCCTCCCTGGAAGCGCCCGGCTGAACTGGCCGAGGCACGACATCAGCACCTGCCGCCCGAGAACAGAACTGCACTGGAGGGCAGCAAAGACTCCGGTCGTTTAACGCTTTTGGTTACAGGGTGGTTGGTTGGTCTTTTTGGGGGGAGATAGATAGATAGATAGATAGATAGATAGATAGATAGATAGATAGATAGATAGATAGATAGATAGATAGATAGATAGATAGATAGATAGACACATACATAGATACATACATACACACATACATACATAGATCATACATACATACATACATACATAGATGAACTGTTATCCTTTCCTATCCATTTTCCTAATTAAAGTTCGTTTTAAATTTAAAGGAGTGTGGTGGTATTTGGGAAGGAGACCCCTTTTTCTCTAGCCTGAATAGACATCTCAGTTTTCCTCTAAACTAAGACAGTATCTTAAAAGAGGATAATAGTGTCACTGATAATAAAAGTCTTGACCAGATCTAAGTGTGCTGGATTGTCTCACTGCTCAGAATTAACTTCTTGTGAACAAGTGCACATGCTGATTAACATCATCAAAGCCAACACTGTACACTTAAAATTTTATTTTTGTTGTCAAACTGGAGAAGGAAAGGAGAATTTGTAGGAACAGCATTTTTGCTAAAATCTGCATCTCAATTATCTCTTCAACTCCATACAGCAACACCCTTTACTTTTTAAAAATAAGTAAGAAACAAAATGATATTTTTGAACGGTTTAATATGTTTACAAATCGATTTACATCACCTGATTTTATCAACTTTTCCATCTAAAAATTGATATAATTGGTGGGGGGTGGGGTATAATTTAAAGACAGTTTTCAAAACTGAGAAAAACAAAGAAGGCTCCGGAATAGTGTCCATGATGATACAGGTTTGTGTACAGAAATGTTCAGAGAAAGGAAATTTAAAACTGATTAGGTTTTGATGTTGCATCATTCCAAACTCTTAAAAAGCTCCACTATCTGTCACCTATATATTACATCCTCTACAGCTAAATCAATCTTCAGGATTGACCCAAGAAGTCTAGCAGCTTAAGAATACCACTAATGCTGAAACATCAGCTATCCCTAGTGTTACTCAAGTCAATGAAGTCTGGTAGAAATTTAGAGGCTCTAATGTTCACTCACAAGAGGCAAAAAAAATCAGAATTTCAAGGCTAGCTATAAATCACAAAACTATTGAAAACTTAATTTTATATTTATTAATATTTGATAATTTTACTTAAAAATATCTAGCATTCTAACTACTGTTTTCAAATAACTGTGTAAGTCCACGCTATTAACGTAAACACCTTCCAAGATGGAGTTCAGCTTCAATAACTAGCTTAAATTACTTTCAAAGTACTTTAGTTTTAGTAGCTTATAAAGCAGCTTGTCTAAGCTTAAAGACAACCATTTGATTTTCAGATCACACTGCTGTAACATCCAACAGTGATATATAAGACTGTTAGAGAAAGAACATTAAAATGCAATTAGAGCTTGA
>VWZG01011641.1:2064-12159 GCA_013396735.1 Grallaria varia | reverse complement strand
AGTTGAAGATCATGTTTTTCTGATACCTCCAATATTGGAACCTATTCTCTGATATTAAGTAAATATTAAGCGTTTTTTAAAATCAGAGATTTAATTAGGATTTTTATAGGGCAAATACTCAAAATTAACCTGCCCTTAAAGATCATCTGTGTATCTACTACAACACCATCCCATGTTTACAGTGACTAACATGTGATGCTTTTGATGTCACCATATGGACATTACAGGCATGTCCTGGATTTCTAATATAATTCAGATAAAAACTTAATAGAAGCAGGGACAGAGAAATTACTTGTTAAAATAACAGTAGTATTATTTTAGGTGTGCAGATATCAGTTTTTTCCTCTCAGTGCCTTATTTCTGAATAAGATCAATCAATGTCTGTTATTCATATTGTAACTCACTAAACTAAAGGAAACCCCTTATTCATAACTTTAGGTACACTAAAGGTGCCTTTACTAATAGATACCCTTTCTTTAAAAAATATTTGAAGGTTCCTTGACTTATGTTTTAGGATGTCTGTTTGTCTTACACAATAAACTGTAAGTATGTCTCAGTTTCTAGGTCTCAATCCATATTTATGTGATTTTCACTTCCTTATTTAACATTCAGCTCTCTTCTGGACACAGTGTTGAGGTAAGTAGCAGCAGAACTACACTGTTCTGCACGCACTCCACATGACAGCAGGAGAGTATCAAGGCACAAGACTACATGACATGAGGTTTTAAAAGAATAGTGTACGTGGATGAAGGTGTAACAAATGGAGCAGCTGCAAATGCCGGGAAGAACCCTAGTGAAGCATGGAACAGGCAGGTACAGGGTGGAGTGCAGCCTGGCCACACCACAGCCAGGAGGCAGCACAGAAGCAGACATGGCACCACAGAACTTCACCTGGCCTGAGCACAGGGGCTGCAGAAATCTCAGAGAATCACCATGTAAGAAGAAAATTAAATCTGTGATGACAACTCAAAATTCAGTGTTCTCTTGTCTGCCATAGCTCAACAGCTAATCCTACCCAGACTGCCTGGACACCTCAGGAAAGATGCACGTTAAGGTCAAAAAAATGAGTGTAATAAAGTCAGTGACTGAAATCTACAAAGACATGCATGCAAAAAAAAAAAAAAACAATTCTGCTTAAAATTTCTAAAAATTACTTTCCCCTCCTACAAAGCTTAGCACTAAGATTTTCTGTCATGAAAATTAACATGAAATGCAATTATTTAACATATACTTTTGCTGTCAGTACTGGCAATGATCACCTGAGTACTACACATAGGCAGAACAGGCCATTTTTGGCATATCCAGTTCATTTCTAGGTTTTCAATTTTGTTGGATTCTGTTTTGAATAACCTGTCAGCAAAGTCTCTTGGCTCAATTGATATTTTAACGTATGCTTTTCAAAGGAATCATAACAAAAGTAAAGATTAAGAACCATTTCTTTCCCTGAACTTGACGTACCAACTAAATTTGTTTTGTAGAGAAAGCAAAAATCAGGTGAAGGACTGAAGTTTCAAATTTAGTCATTCACTCCTCAAACTACTAGAGGGGAGAAAGTGCCACAGAAAGCATATTTAGTCACAGCAAGCTGTGCCCTAGGAATGCACACAAAATTGTTTGAAACCAACTCCAACAAGGTACACAGCTCTCAACACTACTGTAACTGGCTCCAAAGGGAGCACACTACNACCTTGTAGAAGTTTAGGAACCACTGGGATTATGACAGCTTTCACAAGGGAAAAGAAAAGCTGATCACAGTCTAATATAACAAGACTTCTTTGAAATCACTGCAGAAAGTTCAGATAAAATGATACAGCTACATCATACTGGTGGAATCCCACTTACAGATCCTGATTAGAATTTCCATTCCCCTTAAAAGACTGAAGAGGAAACAATCTATAAAATGTTAATTTCCACGACTTCTACTGATTATTTTTCTTTATACACCTCACCCTTTTAATGTAACTATTTTTACTGTTTCAAGAGGTTTGTTACCAATAAACATATGTTCTACTTGTTGGCAGTCCTACAAGTGTTGCATGGAACTGTTGCTCCAGATTTACACTAAATGAAATGTCTGCGTACTCTCAGACACTGCTGAAAACAACAGCACAGCCAAGGAGCATAAAGCTACCTGGACAGAACACAGGGATGGAGGGGATGGAAAGGTGCAGCAGGCAGAGAAGAGGGCAGCTGCACAACAGAGCTACACAAGCCTGAAGGAGGGATAGCCACCTGGAAAAGAGATGTGGATGGAGGAAGAGAGAGAAAGTGGAAAGGCCTCTGCCAGGGGAACAAACAGGGAGGGAAATAAGAATAAATGACCCCTGAAACCGCAGACTGGAAGTCAGAATGGGGAGAGGTGAGTGAGTAAAGAGACATGTGGGTGAGGCAGGACAGATGACAGCACACACATAGAGAGGCCTCTGTTAGACTGGTTTGTGACCACTGTATTCTGCAGATGTCAGGGGAAAAAAAAAAGAAAAAGAAAAAAAACACAACGTATTTTTCACTAAATCCTGGGGACAGATTTAACATGGGACAGTAAAAGAATTTTTGTTACCATTGGTTTTGCACATCTCTGCAGACACTTCAAGATGTAAAGAGAGTGCAGTGAAGAATACTCTAAGGGAATGGTAAATCTCACTTTTTAAGGAAAGAGCACACTACCAGGAGAAATAAATTCTTTTCATTACTCAGTCCTGGAGTTCTTGGGTGATGGCATGCTAACCACAAAATCCAATTTTTCATCAGCAGTAGCCAATAAAATATTACAAAAGGAAGCTGTTAAAGTGACAAGCTACTATGTCCTCAGTTTAAATTAGCTGACTGCAGTTCAAAGTGCTACAAGAAAATAGTAAACTTTAAAATTCAAATCATTGGCATCTCACATTGGACAATTTAAATTGATAAATATTTCAGTCTTTATACACGTTTAGCTTAAAGTTCCACAGCTGTAAAATGCAGCTAATAATATGAACTAATTCAAATGAGTATTGAGATGTTAAATTAATTTGCTGATGTTAAAGATGCAACAAGTATTACAAAAACATCTAGCAGGAAATTGTTTTTTTAATGCTTGGTTTTAATAGTGAACAATATGACAATCCATTATATGCTCTCATAAAGAAATACTGAACAAGTGAAATTTTTTAAAGTATAGTCCTGTGGAAAAAAATAATAGCATCTGTTCATAAACTTAAAGGTTACATTTTTACATAACATGGGTGAACTGAAGTTGAACTGACCCCCTAGTTTTGAGAGACTAATTTTGCAATACTTATTTTGTAACCTTTCCTGTTTGGTCACACCGAATTTCTTGATCAGCGTAAGAATGGCCTACTAAGATGTTAACTGCTCAATTTTAGCCTTCTCTAGACCACAAAAAGTACACAATACCTTGATGTTATGCAGACAGGTCAAAATTAACTGTCTGAAAAATCTTAGGCTGACATTTTACAAGTATTTGTCTGTGAAACACAAGGTACTCTTGATTTGTTTTTATCAGTATGATAGGTTTTTCATGAACATACTTACCAAAATTAAAAAAAAAAATTGAATAGAATGCAAATTAAGTTGCTAATCTTACAGTAAAACACCTCAAGGAAAGAGTAACATCTTAGAGCTGCTGAACTGTGCAATATTTGCCAGAAGTATTTTGAAGTATCTTCAACAGTTTTGAATAAGTGTATAACTTTAAGAGAAATTTAATCATTTGTGCATACAACCTTTTTAAAAAGCATCTCTACTAAGCTGATTATAGATGTAGTCACAGCTGACTGGAAAGGACCTCCCGAGTTGACACTATATAGTAGTTATCCTTTAGTGTATTGTAAAAGTAACAGATTTTTTTTTACATTTCTGACTGAAATCTCTCAAACAGAAATGCGAAGTTGTGGTGGAGGCCAGGAGCTCACCAAAGCCACTCTATCGCTCCCCTCATCCACCCAACAATTTGACGTTCATGTCATAGCAGATTTCCACAATATGATTTTGCAGCTCCTGCATAAGAATTTTGAAGCTTCCTGGAAGCTTCTAACTCCACCTGGACAAAACATTTGAATGGAAAAGACACAGCAGGGACTATGCTAAAGACCATAAATGTACTCCGAGAGAATATCCAACGCTGCGGGATCGCTAGCTCTCAGAACTGAAGCAGCTCAGACATGCTGAAAGACTTTGCACCCACAAACAGTACACAAAAGCAGCAAAGGAAAACTAGTGAAAGAATGTGAAAAAAATTGACACCACATGCAAATAACTCGCACACTGCGGAAAAAAGTGTGCCAAACTTTCTTTCAGCTGGAAGACTACACAGGACTTCTAAAAGATTTTACTATACAGAAGTAGTTTCAAATACTGCCAGATGTGTGGTGAGATACCACATAAAGCCTTGGCCTTTTTTAAAAAAAAAAAATCAGTCTTAAGAGCTAGCCTTACAGCCTTTGCTTATCTCATTTAGGTGATCAAATTGAAAATGTTTGTACCTTAATAGTCTGAACTGTTTCCCAGGGATTATACTGTCCATGTAGCAAACTCACTTCTAATTCAGGCACTTCTGTTAAAAGTATAGCGTGAAAGAAACTTATCTAATTAATGTATTTTTCAGTCTCTTTTTAACTTTAAAGGAGGGACTTAGTATCTTTATTTCCAAACTTCTTTTTCCTCATATTTAATTATTTTTAGCCACTGGAATGCTTTAAAATACAGAAACATAGTGATTTAAATCTAATGTATAATCTGAAGTATAAATTTTCCTTAATTTTTAAAAGTACTTATACACCTAGATATGCAGGCAGTTATGTTCTGGAGTTTCTAGAAGTATGCATGAGCCTAATTCACAAAAGATCTCTGCTGTCATTGGCTAAAAGAATACTTCACCACCCCATCAAGAAATAAATATCTTTAATACAAAGAGATTGCATTTTCTTTGCACAGCAAAAACCAGTAAAGATGACTGTCGATTACCATATCAGAGCTTCATGAAAAGTAAACACTGGTTTCCCCAAGGCACCTAAGAAAGACACACTGATAATGTTAAAAATACCACCAAGACATTCCTAACAGTAACAGGCAGGACAGTTTTTCTCGTCCCACATGCCCTCAAGCATCTTTCTCTTTAGTACTCTGATGATAACAATAAAACTTCTTCAAAAATACATAGTGAATTTGCTCCTGTTATATTCTTTTACAAATCATTTCCATAAAAACTAGTGTAATTCCTATGTTCTATACTATTAGCAAGTTACTTCAATAGAAAGCAAAATACTGTAAACATAATAACATCATAATAACTGTAAATAAAATAACATCAAAATACCCCTGATTTTAATTTTCCTTTATGCAACATAATATATTTTACACTATTAAAGAGAACATATTTTATCTCACAGTCTGCTTTTTCTGTTTGCATGTATTTCTCAAACAAAATGACAAAAATATGACTGAATATATAAGGTTGGTACAAATGTAGCTGAAAGGTTGACAGCACTTTTGCTTTCAGATAAAAGTAAAAAGAATTGCCCATATCTTTCCTAGAATTTCCAAAGTCACATACAGAACACGACTTTCAATAAAACCATGTTCAAAGTGAAGTATGAAAACTCTTTTAATACTAAATGTCTTTTGAAATATTAGTTAATCACTTCACATACAATTTTCAGAATTATCACAGCAATTAAAAGAAACAAAAAGGAATCCAAGACATTTACTATTCCAAACAAACTCAGAATAGACTGCATCTAATCCTTTTGGTCAAATATGGCTGAAACCTTAATTTCCTTTCACTGTTAGTATTTTTATCCACACTTAAGTGTTATTCTTGGTCTCATAGAGTTAATGACATTCTTTTCAGGGGGAGGAAAAAAAAAGCACATTCACTAAAAACATACTTTACATACTATTATTAGAACCTCCTATTGGTTGCATCTACTGAATAAGTTAATTCTGTTAAATAAGTTAATTCCTGTAGTCACATCCCAGTGATAGCTAAGAAATGTACCTTATGAAAGATACACTTACTTTCCATGTCTCTCACCTGCTCAGCATCACTTTTCTTTTTGTTTGCTTTCTAGTACTTTTTCACATCTCCTTTCCTGGGTTCTGTAACAGCATTTTCATTACCAGCAGCAGCACTAGAATTTGACAAGAGACTCACCTTTATGAGTCTTCTTCAAAAATTACCTCATTCTAAAAATTTCTACCAACAAATCAGTAAAAATGTCCCCTTTTTTCTACCAGTATTTCTCCGTGGAATTGACAGCTCTTACACTTCCTCTGTGCAAATTCAGACAAGAACATGCAGGACCTAAGTTCTACTAGTTATTTCATGATTCAGTGAATTATGTTTTCCAAAAAAAATTTTTAGATCCATAAGCTTGGACTAAACAAAGCTAGTTATGTGACATTTAGGATTAAAATACTGAGCTCAACAAAGCAAATACAGTTCATTTGGTCTTTTTTGTTTTTACACTAAATAGTTGTTTCTATTATTTAACACTATGTGATTAAATGTCAATACCAGAAAGGCAGTATTTTCTCATTGTTTTAAGTTATGCTGAAGTGTGTCTTTCAAAGTTTAAGAAAATTACTTTTCTCTTTAAGAAATACAAATAAAAGTTAAAAACAATTATATGAATCTAAAAATAAATATTAAGCTTTAGCAGCTATGATAATAGCTGATTAAGCAAATTACAAATAGAATCCATATCTTACCACTTCATGGCAAATAATGATTTTTGAAAAGGTCTCCCCTCACAAGCTCAGAGCAGACTTTTGAATGACAAAAATAAGTATGAGCAGGGCAAGTAAAGAAAATAACACAGTGCCAGAATAAAATAAAAACACTTTCTTATGTTCACAGAGACATAATGTACTTCCTTACAATCAAGGAGCAGTCACGAAGAAAACAAAAGAACAAGACTTTCAAATGTGGCAATTTCAATGAACTTCAACAAGCTCACAGTATATGCAGTGCAAAGACAATACCACTGCTGCTATTTCAATAGACCATGAAAATTTTATGAAGTATTTATTAAAACTGAAGTTACTCATGCACATAAATACTTCTGTCACAGAAAGATAAAGAATAAAATAAAAATCTCAACATCCTTTCCCAAAATTATGTCCTTTTAAAGAACAGAATCGTTCCAGACCACTTTTATTCTTATTTCCCCTGTATTCATTGTTTCCCACATTTTTCTCGTTATTTCTTTCCCTCTGTCTTTTCCATTTAGTGTTCTGGAATAATTATTCTCTTTTTTTTGTTCTTTCTTTCTACTGCTGCGAAAGGTACATGGTAAAGAGGAGAAAACACACAGAGCCCTGGGAACTTCATGCAGCAAACAAGGCTCTTGGTGAAGTGCCATTCACCAAGCTAAGTGTCATCTTCCTGCAGTGTACAACCTGGCAATCACAGAACAATTTTACACTCAGGTTGTCAAACTGGATGGGCACTTTAGAAGGCACACTATGTATTCATAGAACTCTCAGCTTGGTTGAAAGGCACATGTCCTACAGCCACAGAGATACACACACCAAAAATCTGTACCAAGAATCACCCTGTGACCCGTTGCTGAGTATGGTCACTCACCACTAACATACAAGCAACAAGCTCATTTCTCCCTGCTGATGTTACCAGGCTACAGTCCCAGACAAGGACTAAACTAGAGCCGCTCGTATTTGCAAACACAGAGATCCTCAGCAAAACCACACTTTCCATAAGAGAGCAATGCAAGGAATCTGATTTCCAACATCGTTTAACCAATGTAAGATCCACAAGATCAAGCAAAGAAGACAATGATGTGCGGAAATCAGACGGGTCTTGCAAACCAGGCTGTCACTGTCAATAAAGGCTGGTGGAGCTGCCCCATGAGACTCAGACCAGCTCAGGTGTGTGTGTGGGAGTGCCAGGCCAAATTCCACAGAGGGGAGGTGACCCGTCCCACCCCGCAGCCCCCGGCCCAGAGCCAGTGTGGCCACAGGGCCAGGGCAACCAAAGCAGTGCCAGGTGCCCGCTGAGCTGCTCCAACCAAGCCCATCACCTGCACACGTGGCAGTGAGACTACACAGCATTCCAGGGGCAGCTGGGATTTTCTCTTTTGCTCCTCATCTCCTTTCTTGATGCTTGGGTAGCCTGAAGCTGGAGGAGTTGGATTTTGCTAAATTGTACGTCAGTATTTTATTGTGGTTGAATGTTACCCTTTAAACTGCTGCCAGGTACTCTTGTTTTCTAAAGTTTCACAGTAAAAGTACCTCGGGAGAAAACGTGGGCAGTGCCTTCTCCTTTGCACTCTCTCTTAAGGTGTTAAAAGAGCTGAAGGCTCTTCCAATAAACTCAGTGGACAACCTGTTGGAGCCATGTACATTTTCACAGTAAAACCCCTTTGGTGAGCTTGTACCTTGGAGCCTGGAACCTTACATGCCCAAGGGACACAATTAAAAGGAGTAAGCTTAAATTAATTAATTAAATGTCTATGCCAAAGAAATGCTGAAAAATGCTTTTATTCAGTGTTTCTGCTGTTCTTATACAGGTGTCAGAACTTTATGAATGCATTTGGTATGAACTGTGCCATGGGCAGCATTTTTCTCACTCAGAAGAGAGAGAAACTGGGTTAGAGGCAAAGTAGTTTGAACAACCTATTTCTCCCCCCACCAAGAGCTTGAAGTGAAAAAAATACATTTAATGCGTTTAGAGAATAGCTATTTTCTAACCAAAACAATAGCTTCCATAAATAAAGCAGTAAACCCCCCCATCATGTGCTTTTTTAATTTATAACATATGAAGGCTGAAAATTACATGTATACAAGCTAATTTTAATCTCCATTGCAAAGGATTAAATGAGGATTCACAGAGTCTTTAGAAGATCATTAAGATTTTACAGCAAATTTTAGTTTCATTCATAATATAAAAATCACAAAAAAAAGGTGCTCTCTCTTTATCTGAAAATTATTCCCAAGTAGAATATCTAACCATGGCTAGTCTGAGAAACTCCAAAATAGAACACATAATAGATCCAGACACAAATCACACAGAACTAAATTCTAGCATGACTCCCCATGTACATTTTGTCTAAACAAGAATTAAAAAATAAAAACAGTATGCTGGCACGCAGCACCAAGCCAAATGTCTCTACTTTGAACACATATGCATATATTGTTTTTTATTATAATTCATAGAATATATACCCCAAATATCTGGATTTTTTCAGTCAGAATCATCCCCCTACCAGTACCTTCCTCCACCACACAAAAAAAAACAAAAAAGTGACTATAAGAAAGAGTAAACATGAAAAGCCAGAAGTGAGACAAACTATGGCAATAAACAGTAGCCAATTTTTTTGTTTCCATTCAGAAAAGACCAAGAACCTGGTTCGTCTCACTCCCTTCTACTTTCATTTTCCTATTAAGTACTTTGCTATTGGCCATTGGCTAACATCTCCATTTCACAGTAGTTGGAATAGGATTTGTTACAAAATAATAACACAGCCCTCCACCCCGATTTGTAAGATTCTTTTTTAATCCCATTAGGATGAAGCATAGCTCATTTTCATTTTGAAATTAGTTCTTTTGTAACATTTATCTATCACCTATTCATAATTTAAGAGATTTTTCTACACCTGTTACTATTACAATTACCAGCTGGCATAGCTCAGCAAGTAACAATTTCCAAATCAAATACGCTGACTAGAATACCAATTTCCAAACCTATTCTCATATAGAATTTTATTATTCTAATTACAACTATCAAAGTAAAATTAACAGTCATTATTATTTTGTTTTATATTACAATTTTGAAATTCCATTATTTTAGAAAATGATACGCATTATACAAGTTTGAGCATTTTTAAAATGTCAAACATTATTTAATACCACCTTTAGTTTTCAGAAAATCTACTCCATTATAACTCTCAGTCTATTTTTATTCTTATATCATACTCCTAGAATCAGTATTTCAAAAATGTTTCTCTTTTTATCTATACACTCATTATTTCATTTCATGTCCCACTGTTGAAAACTGCATTGCATTTTATGCATAGGGTTATTATATTTTTGCTGCACGCGTATTTCCAATGCTAATCTTGTTAGTTATTTTAAGCT
>VWZG01011636.1:2986-16049 GCA_013396735.1 Grallaria varia | reverse complement strand
AAAGTCCAGAAAACATTACTGTGATTTCTGTGGAGTCCCAGGAACACAAACAGATCATTGTTCTGAGGAAATTGCTCTTATGTTTTCATACATATTGGAAATTTTTTATAGCATGTAGAAGAATCTAAAATTTACCAGTTAAATGTACTTTCTCTAAAGGTTTATAAACAGCGCGATAAAGTAGTCAGTCTACTCCAAGAAGTGTATTGACAAGAAGAAATGGGAGTTTCTTCTCAATACTGCTGCCTTATCAGTGTTAGTTGAAGTGAAAGATAAAGCAGGATAGCTATGCTGACTGAACTTTTAAGAACTCTCTTGCATCTCTTCAGTCAAATACCAGTTGTGATGACCAGTTCAATGTATTATACATATATTTTGAATAACAAAAGGTACTTCTGCAGTAAGTAAGATGCTGAATCTTAGTGCAGCTTGAGGAGCTTGCCATTTTCTTTCAGTTGAAGGCATTTGGCTTTCAGAAGAGATGAAACAACAATGCATAAGAAGTCAAATGTTTCTGTACTGCTTGCCAGGCATTCAGTCAGGTCTCCATATAAAAACCAAAGCTGATGAGACTTTTTTTATCTTTGCTCTGGGGAATTATGTGCATATTGCAATCTAAAAGCTTTTTTAAAAGAGCCCATTAGCCCTTCAATTGGAAAGAATCTTTGAAAGGGTGTTGTACTTCTGTTTTGCCATAAGCTCTGGAAAAGGAAGGAAAAAGAAGATCACACCTATAGTTTCTTGGTAATTAGCTCTGAAAATGTAGTTCCTATAGAAACAAGAATGACTATACATTTATCTTCAACTCTATTGTAAGTAAAGATTACAGTGCCTCTTCAAATGAAATTGAATAATCTTTGAATCACCAGTCATTTAACAAGAAATATTAAATGTATCAATATGCTTCATCCGTTTTTAATTGTCTTGTAAACTTTTCCTCCACTAGTACTAGGACTCTAAGTTTTCTGTTTCGAGAATTCAGACAGTGCTGTTCCTATTGGGTTTGGTGCGTACAGTCAGTTTTTTCAGATTTATAAAAAGGCTTAATCCTAAGAACCTCTAAAGAGTTGGCCTCACAATGGGTGTTCTTGTGTTTTCTTTGCCCCAGTATTTAGCATATTATTTGGCCCGTAGGTGGGATGAAATCATTGGATGAATCATGATTTGGATCATATCATATCATATCATATCTAGAAGCAGAAGTAAATATATTAAAAAAATAAAATATGGGAAAAGTGTTTTAGCATCCCCATAGCAGCATATGATTTAAAGATTCCCAAAAGTACTTTCAATGCTAACTGAACTCAAAACATCAAATTTTAAACATTTTTTAAATACATTTTTAAAAAACGCTGCTCATATTATAATTTAAAATTTCTTGTGAAAAATTATAATATTTCGAAAAAAAAATTCCTTTTTTAAAATAAAATTATTCCTAACCCTGAAAGAGAACTCAAAAAATAAATTGGAAATCAACAATTGTTTTTCCATTACATACTTTTTACACTGCCAGTAGTTTTACTCAAGATCTATTATCTTCGTAGTTCTGCTGCTTTTAAAAACACCATTTAACTGTTTGAGAAATGGTTTTAATGGAATTAAGAAATGTTCTGTTGAGTTAAACATTGGTCAGTGGATTATAATTAGACCCTTCTTCATTCATTTAAAGCCCATACTTGCAGTGTCTCTGCATGAAAGGTGAGACCTGCAAACAGTGGTTACATCTCTAAAACTGAAGAGTGGACATCTACCTTGGTATTGTGTATTTTGACCTTGTGCACAGGGTGCATTGCCTAGCAAGTGGTGGAGATGGGACTGTTACCATCCATGCCAAAGGTGACATTCTTAGTTTTCTGAAGGAGAAAAGGACCTGAGCTGGAAGTACAACTGCTGCGTGAATAGGATCTGCATTTTTGTGCCAAGATAGATGCAATTTAGAATTTATTGGCATGAGATATGCCTTGTGAGAATCATCACAATCACATGTCTGTGAGTTCAAGTCATGATGTTTACCAAAATAATACCATTTTGCGGTTCTGCACAGTTTTTGTGCATGCTGCAGTGACTCTCCAGTGGGAATCCCTGAGTACTTCCTGTACATACAAGTTTTCACTGTGATAGACCACCCACTCAGCCCAAGCATCACTCACTGGGGAAGAAAGTTTCATAAAAGATACATGTATATAACGCTACTTACTCTTACTAAGTTCAGTCCCAATAAATAGTCTTTGCTTTTTTCATCACAGAGGCATTTCAATATCTTATACTCCTAATCACCTATATGGGGTCACCGTTATATTAAGCAATATTCAGCAAGTATGAATCATGTCTTTAGAAACTACAAATCAGAATTTTTTAAAATTTTTTTAGAGGACACCAAATAAGTCTGGATGAGAAGCAGTTCTTAAATACCAGTACTAAGTCTAGCAAAATAATTCTGAGGTAAATTTACTACACATTCAGTTCCCAAAAGATGGTAGATAAACATTTTTTTACATTTCTTGAAAGCTGGAAAGGCCAGCTTTTAAGAATTACATGCATGTTTGTCTGTTCAGAAATCATACGTTGTCTTCTGTGCTTAATTACCCACCTTTTCTCTCTTTGTCCAGAAGTAGGGCCGTAGCAAACATAAACTTTCACAAAAGTAAAGTAATGATGTATTCCTATTCGCCTGCTATAGATTATAGAAGATGGACATAGAGGGGCATTATGTACTTCTGTTTTATTTGAGGATACATTACATGAGTAAAGACTTTGAGAAAAGCACTGAACTGTTTGTAAATCACGGTCATATGAAACCTAGCTGAAAAAAAAAAAAAGCTTATCTTTTTCTTAAGATAGTGTTTTCTCGATCTTATTCACTGCTACTTTACTCCAATTTCTATGAAAAGTATGATGTCAATATCATTAAGAAGATGTAATTTACCAGTGTAAAATAGGATTATCTCACAGGTGAAGCCAACCTGAATTTTCTGAATTAACCTTTTCTTCAGTTATTTCTCTCAGCTACAGAACATGCATACTCTTCTAAAAAACAGGATGTAGCTACTGTTGCTGCTCTAAATCATAAAATGTATTTTAGGGATAATTATACCAAAGTTCTAGTACTTGTCATACACATAAAGCAGGAAGAGCAATAATTTTGTTGACAGACAAGAAATAAAAAATTGGTGACATCATTTGTTATTTCTTGAAGAGAGGGCAATTTAAGTGGGCAGCTTAAAGCCAGAAGTATGTAACATTACTTTTAACCTTTATTCAATGTCTTCTGTTGAATTCTTTTTAGACCTTGATATAATTGTTAGTTAACCATCAGTACCTTTCATTAAATTACACGTATACAATGTTCATGAGGTACTTGCAAGAAAACACATTGTGAACAAAAGCTAACAGAACATGCCTTGTAACTGTAGTAAAGCCCCAAATGTGATGGCAGTTGATAAATAACTGAGTCTATGTTTCCAGTATGGTGGCTTATGGCAAGAATTTACAAATGCTGTAATGAACAAAATGCAATCTATTTTCAGTGTGTTCTTCTTTAACCCAAGCCAACCACTTGCTTGCTCCCCCAGAGTTGGTTTGGGGGAGAGAATCAGAAGAGCAGAATTTAGAACACACGTGGGTTGAGATGATGAGGATGTTTTAATAGGTAAAGGAAAAGCTGTGAGCACAAGCAAAGCAAAACAAGGCATTCATTCGCTGCTTCTCATCCTCAGGCAGGTGTTTAGCCATCTCCAGGAAAGCCAGGCTCCGTCACATGTAATGGTGACTTTGGAAGACAAATGCTGTCTCTGTGAAAATCCACCCCTTCCTCCTTCTCCCATCTTCATATGCTGAGCATGATGCCATATGTTGTGGGATATCCCTTGGGTCACTTGGGATCAACTGTCCCAGCTGTGTTCCCTCCCAACTCCTTGTCCACTTCCAGCCTCCTTGCTGTTGGAATGGAGTGAAGTGAAGCAAAAGCCTTGGTTCGGTGTAAGCCCTGCTTAGCAAGAATGAAAACATCCATGTGCTGTCAACCCTGTTTCAGTCACAAATACAAAAATAACCACATAGTAGCTACTGTAAAGAAAATTCACTCTAGGCCAGTCAAAATGATCACATAGTTATATACCTGAAAATAATTTGCATTTAACTAAGCATCCATTTTTTTCACTATTTCACTGAGTATTATTGAAGCTATTAAAAAAATTGTCATTCATTCAGAACAGTTTTCTTAGCACTGATCCAGTTCTGTGATCATCAAGATTCTTCACACAGAGATGGAAATATTCCAAAAACATCAGCATTACATAATAGTCCCATGCTAGCAGCTTCAAACAGCTGATAACCAAAGACGTGGGTGATTTGGTAAACAAAGGCACAGTCTGGTGTCTTCTCACATTTTGGATGAGTAAGAACAACAGCATCACTTTTCCCAAGCAGCAGGACTCTTGTTCTAATGTATTATATAGACCTGGTGGTTGTTCTGTGGCCTACATGGCAACTAAATGGACTGCCCACACTCCTGCTATCACAATCTCACTGCCTCATCCAAAGGTGGTGCCTCAAGGATGGCCACATCCAAGCTCTGTGTGGTCCCCAAAATCATCTGGAATATTGGTTGTACCAGGCCAAAACTAGGCCATTTCCCAGTCTCTCTTCCTTGAAGATGCAGCTGATCAAGTTCCAGTGCCTGTATCCTTAGACTGCTTATTTTAGTATTTCATATGCAGCACTTCAGCTCCTGTTTACCTTCCAAGCTGAATAGTTGAAATTCTTAAAACCTTCAGTTAAATTTGTCCTGTGACTCTGTCACTTGACTGTGAGGTACCAGATGGTGATAAAGAGAAAATAGGCTTTGTTGCAGTTCCGTAATTGAAAGCCAGATGGTGATACTAAGGCTGATAGAGGGAAAACAACAATACATCGCTGCCCTACTCTGCCTCAGATTTCCATCTATTGCTCTGGAACTGAAAATCCATCTGTTCAGACATTACTCATATTTTATCATGCAGCTCTTTTAACACAAATTTCTGAAACTGCAAGAGGTGCAAACACTACCAAACTTTGTAAGTTTCAAAGTATATTAGAATAATAATTAAGGTGCAATTTTAAATCCTTTTTTTTTTGTCAGAAACTTAAAATACCTGAATCTCTGCAACTAATAACAATCTTGTGCTTTATACAGGCAGACAAATCCCTAATATTAACTGAATAAAATGTAACTAATCCAAGCGGTGACTAGTTACCTAGGAGAAATATGATTTCACATTTAATGTAATGAAAGGTGAACTTTTATCTCTAAGTATCTGTAAACAGGTCATCATATGTGAATGATAGTCATTTGCTAAAGAATTTTGAAAGTAATGTTGGTTTAGAAAATGTGCAAAGATGTGAGATTCCTGAAATTGCTTTGGCAATTGTTGTGAGAACCTCTTCTATGAAAATTTATGTGAATTTACTGCTTTGGTTTCTTTTGCATGAGATAGTTTTCATCACTCATCAGTGGTTGCGTCACCAATGATTGTAGGCATTAAAAAAAAGTTGAACTTGGCAGGCTGACAGTAAGACAAACGAAATGAGAAAATGTTTTGCTTATTGCTTAGAATTGCATTAATTTCCATAAATAAATATGTAACTTGGGGACATAGAAATAATTAACTGCTTTCATTAAATGATCAGTGTTCTTCTTACTCACAAAAGAGGTATCAACATTGCATATATTTATCTACAAATCTAGTTATTTAAAATATTACTCATATGCTAAAAACTGCACCCTGTGATTTTCATTTTATTTGGTACTGTAAAAAGGGAAGAACTGCTGTCTGACTTGTTGCAGTCCTGTGCATTCCAGGACCTGAGGTGAAATTCACCCTCACTGAAGTGAGTAGAATGTTTTGGGCACACATTGTGTGTGAGGCAAGAAGTAGCTACTGGACCTCATTGTGCCTTTTTTGCATGGGATTGTGCTAGGTAATGTCTTGCAATGCTCTAAGCAAAGACACAAAGCAAAGTTTTTCCTGAAAATAGCTCCTTCAATTATTGGAGTAATTTTAACTCAAATTACTGAAGGGGCATGACGTGCCCACTATGCAAAGAATTCATAATAAAAAGAAAAAAAAGAAAATGTTTCAAAAATAAACTGCTTGATGAGGATAAGGAAAAAAAAATATACATATATATATACAGGGTACTTACCTCCACTTCCAATCAAACTATTCAGATATTTGGATTCATGGTCCAAATTTGAAAAAGAAAGCTGTGTAATTCATGAACAAGATTAATAGATTTGCCCTTAACAGTAGAAGAATACCTTCCTCAAAATTTAGAAAGGTATCAAAGCATCCTTGCCTTGGAGACACAGATGATGGCTGGCACAGACAACTGAAGGGAAGAAACAAACAAAACTGAATTCAGTGAAATGTCATAGTGTTCCCCTACAAGCCTTTCTCAAGATGTCGAAGAAGTCTTCTGATTCAGTTAGGAATTGTGGAAACGAGAGACATCTGATCTGTGTGAATTCCCCTTCACTCCACACCAGCTCACCTCAAAGTAACTTTTGAAGAGAATAGGCCAGGTTCAAAACTCAGAGTTACCTAAACTGTCAGCAGATCTGCATCTGCAGACTGACCTTCATCATCTAAGTACTTTGGTGTCTTCCAGATGCAGCTTATCTGGTTGAAATAGACAAGTGGTGACAAGTTCTTGAGGCTATGCTTAACTGCTTGACTATCCGTTTCTCCCTACCATAAACCTGAGTAAGGCAAAACCTCTTTATTATTATTATTTTTTTATTTTATATATTTTTCTCTGAAAAGCAAAATGCAAGCAAGATCATATTGTTCCTGAAAGTCTTTAAAAGCAGTGAAGCAATGGTACTTCATATTTTGAGTTTTGCTGCCTGGAAGGAGCTGGAATGGTGATGACCTTTTTAGCAGTAATTACTATTGAAATTCCACACCTAAGCACTGGTTTTGTCTTCCATAGAATTTCTTATGCGATAGGTAACAGCTAACCTGTGACATTGTATTAGAGAAGCCACTTATGAACATGTTATTTGGTCTGCTGAACTGGCCTTTATTATCTCTACACCCATACAAATGCACAAACAAACTTGAAAAAATTCTTTAAATGGCGATAGTTTGAGGGCATGAAGTATATGGTGAGACACAGCAACATATCATTTCAAAGAAGAGTTTCTTACAATAATTGTCAAAGCAATTTCAGCTGAACCTTGCAGCTATGCACAATATTTTCTATATGCACATTACTTCAAAAATTCTTTAGCAAACAACTATCATATGTTGACAAGTTCATTCATGACCTCGGATTTATTGGGGAAATGGCAAAGTAATCAGGAAAAAGAAAAGACATTGGAGCTGCATTCAGATAACTTCTTTGTTCAAAGAGGCAATGTGAAAGTCATGAAGGCCTTTAAGTCAATCAAATGATTTGGTTATTCATGTTCTTTCATTCTTTCTCTCTGCTTTATTGTATGTAGTATTTACAAAAGTATTTTAAAGAAAAGGTACCTATTTGAAGTCCTCTTGTGTTTTCAGTAACTGCTAAGGAGTAGTCTTTCAATATATAGTTACTGTTTAAAACCCAAATCAAGTAGAATATTTAAAGTAAGAAACATTCAACACTGTTAGCTGGTTCTGAAAAGTTAGATGATACGTGCATGGTTGCATACTCACTGTGTATCCTATTACATACCATAACTTAGAATACATGCAGATTTCTTTATTAAAACATCATACATACTGCTCATGAGTGATAACTCTGCCAGCAATGTAGAGGTGGTTATGGATCCCACAACAGTGCCAGGTGTTAGAGGAAAATTTATCATGCCAGATTTCACAGCCTGAAGAAGATGAGGCTGCTGCAGATCCATTTCTCAGGGCCCAACCAGTAGCCAAGGTATGTTCACAGTAGGCACATGCCTGGAGAGCACATGTATAGAGCACATATACATATATGTACATGACCAGGCACAGATCACAGACAGGCATTCCCTCTTCTGCTCCTCTCTCTGGCTGAGCAGTATGGAGGCTCACTAGGGAGGATATATGGGCATATATGTATGTACTTACACATATATATGTACAGACATATATACACACAAAGTAGTATATATTTGTACATATCTATATACACATATATATGCACACAAAGTGGATCTCCATAGCACCTGTGCTCAAACTTTAAGTCTGCCCAGTAACTGCACCTGGAACACAGTGTCTCCAGTAGCTGTCAGCTGGACACATGGAACTCAAGGCCACAGCCCCACTCCAGTGACTATTTAAGACTGTTGTGGACATACACACACTCCCAGAGCTGACCAGGACTCCCCTGGTCCCATGGCCAACCCTGCTGTGCTCTTGTCCTTAGGGGCATGCTGACACTTAACACCCATAGCTGGCCTGTGGGGAACCTCTTACCCTGGCACTCGTAGGCCATCTCACCTACTCACTGCCTTGTCTGTCTTGATGCTTGCTAGTGATCATGCATTCATGCACACCCTTGTGCTACTCAACTGTAAATCACTGGCACATGGGCCCCCTGACCCTGTGCTCATGCAGACAGGCCTGTGATTATCAGAGGAGGATGACTCTGATAATAACAACACTAAAGGAAAGAAGGAGAGACCACTCTGCAGGTAGGGTGAGAGCAAAATGGCGTTTATTGGGAGGAGCATCAAGCTTTTACAACCCAGGATGGAACCTGCTGGAAAAGGGGCAGAACATGGGAGGGACAAAACCTTATAGGGAGAACAAGGGGCGGTACAAACCATATAGGGAATGACAGGGGGGGAGTCTACCATTTATGGCAGTGCACCGCTGCAGCAAAATCCAGCCAATCAGCAATGATGCCTTGCCATGAGGCAGGAGGGATGCCATTTTGGGACAATTATATCAAATAGGGATTAATATAAAACATGAAATAACTTGAAATAACATGATAAACCGTAAGTTAAAACAACTTCAACAATGCCCAATGAAATAACTTGAAATAACATGATAAACCGTAAGTTAAAACAACTTGAACAATGCCCAATGGAAAAACCAGAGGACCCCTGGAAGATTCAAAATTGTCCTTTTCTGTTAGGTGTCCATATCGATCAAAACCCCAAGGTGCCTTCTTTCTTCTTACACCATCGAGGTTTTCATCTCCTTCTGCCACCCGGTGTAGCGCTGAGATCCAGCTTCTCCCCCAACATGTGATGGGCTGGTGATTCCTGTGAGGAGCTTAGTCAGGGCAGGGTATTATTTGGACTCCCCCTCCTAACAATGTCTGCCTACACTTCCTTGGGGATGTGCAAACTAGCTTTTGTCTTCAGTTCATGTCTGTATGGTTCTTTTCCTCTTGTCAAAACATGGATGCAAGACAGGACAGCAGAGCACCACAAGTAGTCGGTGAATTTTGAGAATTACAGAAGGAGCAGTGATGGAGATGAATCATACATTGCATTATGATTGTGGTGGCCTGTGGGATTATGGGGGAATCCAGCCTGCCAGAAATAAGCTGCAGAACTGTTCTGCGAGCTGCGATTATCCAGGTAGTTAGTGAGTAGAGAAACACGCCCATCTGCTCCCAGCCCTTGAAACTTCATAGCTTGACTTACCCAAATAATTATATTTTATAAAAACAGCAACACAGTTTCATGACTTTAAGTTAGTCAAGTGCTTACCACCCTTACAAAATTTGCCTCTGTCAAATGCTGACAGAAAGTTAGTCCTCATCACAACCAACAGCCATTCTTCAGAAACCACATACCACCAGAAGAAAAAACAGTCTTCCCATACCTGTCATATAACTGGGTTAGATATATATTGTATTCTGTCTTAAAACAGTGCTTTCAGCATAAACCCCTATAAAGAGGGCTCAAAAGGAAAGAAAATTTTGAAGTAATAGGTGTGCAGCATTTTAAAAAAAAAATTACCTAAAATTTGTTTAGACATTAACATGCCATAATGTGAGAAAGGATGGCATGGCTGTTCCACAGCTTGCTGCGAGTGACACAGTTCCTAGCAAGAAGTCAAGATTTCCTTTTCCTCAATGAAATGAAAGTTCTAAGAACATGGTATTCAGAACAGTAGCTGTTGGATACTAAAGAGGCTTCTGGAAACTTATTTTGGGGGAAATGGTCAGTTATGCAAGAGGTAGGGCTGCATGCATGAATGACAAATTGAACAAACATGCAAGAACAAATGTATTGCAGAATTTTCTTCTCTACCTTGCCATATAGTTTTATTATAATTTCATCTTAAATGTTAAGCGCTAAGACATCTCTTCCTCTGTAGATTTTAGATGTGAATGTAGAAAAGATTTATGAAGTCTTTAATTTAATGAATGACTACTTATGCAGAACAGGGGTTTTTGCAGTAAATTTTATTTGTCCATGAAGAAAATATTTCAGTCATTTAAAATACTGTGGAAAAGGAATTTAAAGGTAATTGAAAATTCACTCAAATGTGTTAGTCTTCCTCACTAGAACAAAACCTCAGCTAGTTTTTGTTTTAAACTGGAACAACACCAGCATGGAAGCCCCACATCTATTTTCTCCATCCATTATACTCATAGCACACACAGAATGTGAACTCTGTTCTTAATACTCACTGGCACAGCATGTACATATCCACGAACAGTTCACCTTTCCAGGTTTCATCTACTTCAGTTTCTTTAACAAAAGACTGTCCCTAGATAAGACTAGTCTGCCAAAACCAAGCCCAGCAGACACACTGCACAGCTCTTTCAACTCTCATCCAAGACATCCTGTGCAGCCTGGGACTCCCATTGCCTCTAGTGTATGCCATTCTCAATCAGTCTTCTCTCCAGCAACAGTTGCTCCAACCCTGGATATGATGAAAGAATACTAAAAAATGAAACAAATCCAAAATAAGCCAGATCTGATACTTCACCTGGCAAAAGATTCATTGGTATGTATACAGGGCAAAATGTCATTTTGGAAAATATCTGCCTGTGCCCCAATAAGGATTTTATGTTTTGTGAATGACCATAATCTAGGAATTCTTATGTTAATCGTATGGGAATACCAGGGTTTGCAGACAATTGTCTTTTGAGCTCCTGTCTTTACAGCAAGAAGTCTGGGAATAGAAGAGTCACTTGCATATTTAATATCTGACACATGCCCTTTCTCAAATCTCAGTTATTTCTACCTGGATGGCTCAGTTTCTCCATTTTCTTTACCAAAGTGTTCTCAAACGAGGTGGGAACACTTGAGTGCATTTAACCACATGGTATTATCCACAGTCACTGTGTTGAAAACTGACATCCTTGAATTTCCCACTCCCTTGTACTGATTGTAGGGAAAATATAGGAAAATGAAGAGAGTCCACTCTTTCTTCCTCATCCTTTTCTTGCTCTGTGCACCTATCAGGTGATTGGGTGCTTTTCCTTCTCTTTCCCAGAGAGTTAAAATATTTCAAGACTGCCCATGTACAGCTCTGAGGCTTTCAGGGGTCTTTTAAAATTAATGGTGAATGTAAAATAAACATTTTTGGAAGCAGCACCAGAGTGTTCTTGGTCCCAACCATTATGCTGGTTTTTATCTGCTGTGACTTCCTTTGCCTAATCAGTTAATCTTCCAGTGTTAGACTCTGCCTTTTACAGGACTGCTGTGTGGTCACAGGTATTTCTTCCACCCTCTGTTCCCTGAACTCAATGACGGGCACTTTGCAGAGGACTTAGCCTCACAAGCTCGTCATGAGAGGAACAAGTGTGGGAGCATACCCAGTAAGAGGATTACACCATGCATTTCCTGAAGTGTCTTTCTGAGCATACAAAGCTTGCCTTTCAGAATACCAAAGGGCCCATCACTAGCAATAGTTTCTGACTCTTCAGTTGATTTGGAGGGTGAATGGATACAGTTAAAGAATCACTTCAAAATGCACTCAATAGGGCAGAGTGACCTTTTCTGTTGCCTGAATTCAGTGTTCAGAATAACTGGGAACAATACACCACACAGGGGAAAGTGAGCTTTAAGGGACAAAGAAGTCCTTGGCCTTGACACACACTCGTGTTAGATATCTGTCATTCTTCAGAAGCTGCAGGAGGAAAAGAGAGAAAAGCAGATATTTTAGACATTTTCTCATATGAATTGAAGACTTCCATCACTCTGGGCATCATCAAGAGAATCCTAAAAAGAATTATAAATCAGAGAGCGATACATGAAATAAAATTGTGCAAAGAGAAATTTTCTATCTGTAATCTCTGGCCCAAGTCAAACAATTCTTTATGTTGAATAGAACATATTTTTCAGGTACAACAGGTCAATGTCAAGAGCAAAACCGCATCTCCTTCATGTTCAAGGGCAACCCCTTACCCAAGGAAAGCTTTGTTTTGTATTTGAAATCTTTGTAACAGTGTCTAGAAATACAGCTAGTTTGTCCGCATTTTTAGCAGTGCATTTTTATAGTTCCACTTTGCTGTTCAGAGGGATACCCAAGGAATTTCTCATTCACAGANAAATTTTGCATCAAATAAAACCCAAAAAAATTAGTTCAGATGCTGGTCTTTTCAGTAGTAGTGATCCAGTTGTGCCTTCCTGAATGTCCAGCAAGAACAGGAACTAGAATGATATCTTACTGAAAGTCAAATTGTTTGTGTGTGCCAAATGGCAGTCCACATAGGAAGGTNAATTATAAATCAGAGAGCGATACATGAAATAAAATTGTGCAAAGAGAAATTTTCTATCTGTAATCTCTGGCCCAAGTCAAACAATTCTTTATGTTGAATAGAACATATTTTTCAGGTACAACAGGTCAATGTCAAGAGCAAAACCGCATCTCCTTCATGTTCAAGGGCAACCCCTTACCCAAGGAAAGCTTTGTTTTGTATTTGAAATCTTTGTAACAGTGTCTAGAAATACAGCTAGTTTGTCCGCATTTTTAGCAGTGCATTTTTATAGTTCCACTTTGCTGTTCAGAGGGATACCCAAGGAATTTCTCATTCACAGAAATAACAACCCTATGAACTATCCTAGTAAGTAGTCCCGGTTCATTTTACATACAAACAAATTTTTAAAAATCTTGCCTAAAATTTTGCATCAAATAAA
>VWZG01011632.1:57651-74758 GCA_013396735.1 Grallaria varia | reverse complement strand
GGGGTGTCCGTGGAGAAGACTCAGGACTGTAGACCACACCCAAAGAGGTGTCTACACCCAAGCCAGGTAGGCTGGTGCTCTCTGATCACCGTGGAGAAAAAGAGGACCCATCTCCTTCAGCCCAGGCATCTGAAAAGGTATTGGGAGAGTCTGAACTCAGACGGTCCTGCTCCTCAGTTGGCTATAAAGGAATCTGAGTGTTTTGTCACTTTGAAACAAAGGTGAATTTGTTCTTCTGCATCTGCATGTTGGACTGAGAAGTTCTTGCTCCAGGACTGCTCACCTGTCCACATTGAACTACCACGGCAGAAACATTCCTTGAAGCTTATGGGACATCTCCCGCCTCCTGGACACCGTTCTAGCTCTTCCGCTCGCTGACAGCTCCCCAAGGCAGAAGGACAGTCATAGAATCATAGAATCAACTGGGTTGGAAGAAACCTCCTAGATCATCAAGTCCAGCTCTTGATGCAACACCACTGTGTTTGTTAGATCATGGCACAAGGTGCAATGTCCCATCTCATGGCACAGCCAGCAGTTCCCAGACTCCCTGAGGAACGAGAGGTGGTGTTTGACTCCATGCTGAGGAAGAGGAAACTGAAGCCATGTCTATCGGCCCTTGAGCTGCTCACCTACTGCAGGAGATGGTGGTTAATCCTCCTCTCCCAGAGACTATAAATAAGCTGGTGGACACCAAACACATACAGCCCTCCTGCACAGCTCCATCAAGCATGGCAGCTTCCAGGAGGAGCCCTTGCCCACACCACCCCCAGGACTTGGCCTTTTCCACTGGTGAACACTGGGCAGCTCCTGCTAAGTTTAAACCAACATTCATCCTCTTTGGAGAAATCAGCATCTCTTGTATCATCTGTACAGAAGGGTTGATACCTCTCCCTCAAGAGGTGGAGATAACCTGCTTGAGCAGAACACCTACATATTAGTGACCAGGCAGAAGTCTGGCTTTGGTGCCACCTGCAACACCTTTCTACCTATGTCACCAAACTGCTTCAGCCCCCACCCAGAGAAGCACAGGACATACTCTGCACGCTGGCTGCTGCAGCCACAGAGGAAAATCCCCGGGGAGGCACTGAGGTAGCTGACAGTGGGGTCCTGCCCCTGTCCCAGCCCTCAGTGTTCACTCTGAACAGGCTCTGGTGCTTGGTTGCTTCACGAGCTCACCTCACACAGAAGACACCCCAGGAAAACATCAACGCAGAGGGCTGGACTAGTACCTGAAGGGAGGTTCAAGAGGGCCATCACGGGGCTGCTGCTGAGGGCAGATGGCATTAAGGAGGCATGGGAGGGTTGAAGGGGAGGCCAGAGCAGCTCAGCTCTCCACCATCACCATAGGCTGTCACAGTCCAAACACCCTTCACATGGCTCCAGGTATCGCCGTGCCTGCTGCTGAATGGGAATAGTGAAAGCTTTGCAACAGCCTGGAAATGCAGGACTGTTGTGCTTGTGGCATCTGTAGATGAGCTGCCTTCCGGTGTAGTCCCCACAGACCAATGTCCATCTTCCCCACCCTCACTAGCACTCCAGAGGTGTCAGGAGTGCCGTGGTGCTTCTACCACAGCAGCTCCGCATTTGCTCATTCCAAGTTTCGGTAATTGACTGGATTAAGGAAAAAGAGTTGGTCTCATTGCAGGAGTAATTTTTTTGGTGAATTTTGCACCACTACAGGATCTCATTATGTGAAGAAAAATAAAACCTGCCTTATTTGTGTGAAATTCGGGAGGTTATCGTGGTTTTGGCCTGACTGTAATAAATTGTCTTGCATGCTTACAGGTATTGAATCCAGTGCCTAATTGATCACACACTCCTACACCACGGCAACACACTGAATATTATGGTTCTTCAGAATAATATTGTTTAACAATATAGAGAACTGCAACTTCACTGTAACTTGTGGTTGTTGTTCCTCAGACTGTGCTCCTGAGAGAGGGAACTTCTGGAGCTGAAAGATATTTTCTCAGCATGCTCTGAGCAAAAATAATAAATGTAACATTTCATGATCTCCAATGAAAAAGAAAAGTCTTTAGACAGGAAACAGAGCTGAGATCAAAATTAGTGTGAACAGCTTTCAGATCTTGCTTGCTCTTTTCTGGGGTGATATATTTAACTCCTTCAGTTGAAGATATTGCCTTCCTACTGCTGGAACTGCAGCCTAGCAGAGACACGGGAAAATGAACAACAATGAAGACTTATAGGTTTATAAGGTCATATACCTTATTTAGTTATAAATACATTTCTCACCTTGAGAATAAAATGTGGATGTTTTCAAGGAAGGCATCATCATAAATAAAGGAAAAAGCTTACAAAAGAGGAAAAAATTGTGTTCTACATTGTGATCATCACTAATTCAATCATGCTCCTTGGAATTACTCCGGTAAGACAACTGAGGCATTACGTGACAGAGAGGGACAATCATCACTCCCTGTGGAACAGATGCACAGGCTACCAAAGGCCAAGCTGCAACTTTATTCATTAAAATTAGTAAACAGAAGGAAAAAGTAAGCATTTTTAAGGATTTTAGCTGCACTGCATTTCAAAGCACGAGAAGCTGGACGATGTTGGTCCTTCGAGCTGCATACCACCCAAACAGAGGGACAACGACAAACCATGACCTAAAAACATGCCACGTGCCATCCCTGGCAGGCAGAACCCCTCATGACAGCTGTCTGATGCATCTAAGCCAAACAGTCATGGTGTTAATGCTGCATTTCTCTGGGGGAGGTGCAGGTGTGCACCCCAGGCAGGTACCACCAAGAGCTGCACTGCTAAAATGAGTAATGCAAGAACCCCCATGGCCTCTCTCACTCAAGAGATCAGTAGTCAGCATCGCTGCTATTTCCAAGTAAAGGACTAATGGCTCAGATTGATTTTGACTCTCACAAAGGTGGGGTATGTCAGAGGATGAAGGTGCACAGTGGTTAAATCCTCCAAGACAAGACAAAAACAGAAGGAGACTGTACGAGGCTCTCCCTTGGTGGTGAGGAGGAAACATCCCATCCCAGCACAGGGAGGGAAAACTCTGGGCTCAGGAAGTCACACCAACCTCCCCAAAACACTTCTCTCCCATGGGGAGGAAGGAATAAAGGGCTTTCAAGCTCTCTTTCCTCTAACCATAGGCAAAGACTGGATCCTCCAACACTGAAAGCAAAAGCAGAAGTGAATGTTGGGATTATTTTGTTCCAGGACATGACTGTGGGCTGGAAACAGGCTGGAGATTCTGAACAGCTCTGCACAGCCTGTCAGTACACACACTCTGACCCCACTGAGGGCACTGGAGCTTGGAGCAACCCAGAAGGCAGCAGAGCAGGGACAGGAGGAGGGTGCTCAGCACTCTGGTTCTCACACCATTGCATAAATTAGGGACACACAGAGAGAACACTAATAAGTGCTAACACAGGGACCAGAGCAATCCCTGCTAGTAGGTTTCTGATCCTGGAGTCACAAAAGAGGCATTTCCAGAGAGCCACATCTTGCCTAGCAAAAAGCTGCTTTGTTCAGGGCAGCCGGCTTCATTCCGTGTGTCACCAAAACCACTGCCTTTCAGCTGTGAGTCCAGAGCTGTGATGCTGCATTAGACCCAATGCCTGACACTCAGCATTCCCCTCCCACCAGCCCTTCTGGCCAGAATCAGCACCTCCCCTGATTTGCTGGCAGACGATATGCTGGCAGACAGAAGGACGAGCTTATTCACAGTCAGCTCAGAGGATGAGATGAGACCCGTTGACTGCAGAGATTTTGAGCCCCATGAAAACTGACAGGAAAACAGTGAGGCAGAAGACCTCTTCCCAAGGAGAGCTCTGTGGTGTTGCAGCTGTGGCAGCCACTGGCTGCTGTCCCAGTCAGCCCAGCTCTCTGTGTGCCCCAGGACCTGCAGGCACATCTGCAGCTGGCCAGCCCAGAAGTGCCAAGATGTGGGCAGCTGCCCATCTGACATCTCATGCAAATGACATAACAAGGTGATCTGTGTACCTGAAATGATGGGCTTTGCTCCAAACTAGGAGCTTATCCTAGAAGACACAGGTGTGGTGCGGCTCTTGGCCTGGACGGGGGAGCCGAGGGAGCACTGTGCCAGTGGGTCATGGTCACAAGGGAGGTAGGTGGCAGACCCTGCACTCCCCAGATCAGGCTGCAGTGTCCTCTCTTGGACACACAGAAGTCCATGTGAGCAAGCCTGTAAGACTGTGATATACAGAACTTGCAGGGCATCACTGGGTAGAGCCCTGCCATCAAGTTGTCTGACCTAACTTGGAGCAAAAAATGCAGCCATAATGGTAACATTCAGCAGTTCTCAGCTCCCTTCTTTCATGTGCTGCTTCCAGCTGGTGGTCTCTATCTGTGGGTTCCCTGTATGTGGGGCTACAATGTGGCTAGAAGACCTGTACTACTCCAGCAGAAAATCCCACCTCTGAGATGTCCCACCTCCAAACTGACAAGATTCCCAAGTAGAGTATCATGGGCATGCTGGGAGATGCCGTGTTCTATCCTAAATCCTGTGATGAGGCAGGCAGCATCTTGCTTGGTGGACACCAAGCAGCACAGAGCACTGGCCACAGTCATCACAACATGATGGGAATGGTGGTTTGCACCAGCAAAATCTCCTTCCCAACATTTCCAGCACTGCCAGCAAGATGCACCGCAGAAGAATTTGCCATGGTCTCATCCCTGAGATGAATTAGAGCCCATGACTACGTTTCTGGCAAGCACTGAGAGAAAGCTTTGTCCTGCACCAAAGATTCATATTCAGACTTGGTAAATGGTACTGGCCAAGAGCAGAGGAGGCAGCCAGAGTGCGGGGATCCCCAAACCCTGGGGCAATGCAGCTCAGAGGAACTGTGCACAGGGGCTCACTGACTCAGGGCCACTGCAAAATTGTTTTCCAAAAGGAAACTAAAGATAATTTAAACACGATTTCTTTTTGGAAATACCTGAAGTTCTATTCTTCATCCCATAACAGGCTGAGGTTCAACTCCAGTCTTCATCTGGTGCCAGTTATCACTGCAATTATCAGCAATTGCACTGCAATGAGACAAGTCACAGGCTCTCCTCTAAATCTCACTATTGAGAGTGATTACTTGGCCTTGGGTAATGAATTAGTCCTATTATACAGCAGCTGGCAAAGGAGAAGCAAATCTGCTGCTCAGGCAGCTCATTACATGGGCAGGGCTGGAACTGCTCAGTTGTGCGCTGCACACACAGCCCTTAGAAGCATTTTTAAACTGAATTGTGCACGCAGTTCTTCAGGACTGCAAAGCAAACTACATCTATCAACCCAGTTTTTGTCTGTTCCTTTCCGAGTGAAGCATTTGCTCACCCCTTGGAAATACAGTTGCTCTTCTATGTGATTTCCACATGGCACTTTGCCATGTCTGTCCCAAATCCAAACTCTGTTAATTCTTCATTGGCTGTCATCCCTTGCAAACTCTGTTCACTCCTCATTTCCATTTTTTTCTCTTCCAAAGTCCTCTGTACCAACTATTCCTTCTACCCCACTACCAAAATCTTGCCAGATCTCGACACGGCCTCTTCTATGACCAAATCTCACTTCTGCAGCAACTCCTTCGCTGCACCAGCTTGTCACTGTGGGTTGGGCTTTGTGGCAACGGCTCACAGAGGAGCATAGGGGCAACACAGCAGCTGCAGGTTTGCTTTGGAAACATGAGTAAAGTGCTTAATAAGTGAACTAGAAAGGATCAGGAAGACAAAGCAGATCCAGACAGCCAATATAAAAGAACATTCTGAAAGTGTTTACAGAGACCACAGTAAAATTAAGCAGAATGACAGAATACACTCAATTAGTAATGCTATAGCCATGGTGGCATAAGTGTATGTATTAGGTACCCCTGGGAGGGCTGATGATACCTGCTGTTACACCAACTATCACAGGCTTGCTTGTGAAAGCATAAACATCTTTCTGTGAAGACTTGCAGGAGAAAAGGAGCAGACAAGGAGTGAGAAAACTACTGTGCAATCTAAGATATAAATAAGCCAGAAGGCAAGGAGCAGAAGCAAAAAGAGTGAGTCTTCTTCAAATCAAAGGTCAGCCACAAGGGTCAGATGATGCCACTCACTCCTCAGACAATTCAGGAAAAGGAAAGCAAGAAGTGTGTTGCATATATGTTCAAATTATACATGCTTATTTACATGAACTCTGGTAAGTCTTCAAAGAACAGATTACAATGCAATAAACAAAACACATTAGTAATAAAAGCATAATATTACATATGGAGGTAACAACTGGAATCCAACAGATACTTTTTATGTTCCAAACAATGTCCACCAACTCAAAGATCCTTCTTCCCTCCCTATGTCTTCCACAAAAACTGATCCCTTGTAGCCCAGGTTGCTGCTTCACATTAACCCCTTCCATGCTCCCCATTCCACTGCTGCATTTTTCTCAGGCAGCCTCAGGGCTGCTTGGCCTATTCCTGGCTGAATGGCCTGAGGAACAAAGGCAGTGCTGAACTCCATGCTGCAGGGGCACTAACCCACTGCATTTAACCCTGAGCTTACAAACCTTAAGGAAGTTTTTATCAGGATTCCAAATAAAAAAGTGGGAAGTGTGGCTTGGGACTTTTAATTATGTTGTGATGTGCCTCTGATCCTTCCTCACTCTCATGCCTTTCTCCCTTTTACTCACTGCTGGACTCCCAAAGAGTGAAAAGGTGTTTCAAAGACCAAGATTCAGTGCTAATGGGACAGCCTGACAAATCTAGGCTGCATATCCAGCCCAGAGGGGCTCTTGCTTTCTCTCTGTGATATGCTGAAGCCTTGCAGATTGCCCCATCTCTGGTAGCATCACCATCAGTACTGCCCAGCTCTGGATCCAGCTGGGCTGGGCAGATTCCCAGCAGTTTTCCCATCAGCTGTGCCCCTTCTTTGCTTAAAATCATAGAATATCTCCTCGAAGCACTCTGTAGAACAGCCACGGAAAACTCAAACAGCTTCCTTACAGACCTTGTCTGATCCATTCCATGATACAAAATCTCAGGCGCTCCCAAGACTTATTATTCTAATTACGTGTTACTGAGAGGTTTTCCCTCCATGGAAACCCAACTTACAGGGCAGAAGAGAGGCACAGAACTGATCAATAGGGGCATAAGAAGCGACAGCAGGCAAAAGAGTTAATGCTGGAATTATTGTGTCCCTAGAGGCTGCAGCAGCAGAGGTCCAAGAGGCCACCACAAGAGCCACAGAGCTGGGAAACCCCTGGGAGACCTGTGCAACAAACCAGCTTGGTGCTCAAACAAACACTGGAAGACCACGGTGCTTTTGCTGCCAGCATAACACCTGTGCCTCCAGAACAGCCTGCATAGTCTGCCCTTACCAATTATGAAGGTAGGAAAGGTTCCAGACAGGCCTCAAATGATATCAAAGAAAGATTTTTGACCTTTGTGTCTGCACCTGTTGAGGAGCTCAAAGATCAGTGACCAAAGTCATCTGTCTGCCTAAATTCCCTCCAAAGTGCCTCATACTGATGACTGCGTACTGAGTGGACTGCTCGCAAATGCTGACAAAGGTGTATGTGAAAAGACACTGGCCTGTTCCACTGCCAGATATGTTCTACAAAATGCAGAGTGGCAGATCCTGAGTAAGCCATGGCACTCCTTTCTGGAATTTGCCAGCAAAAAAGCAACCCACAAATGTCCTAGGCTAATACAAAAGCTATTTTGATAGCACGATGTGGAAAACTGGATTACTAGTACAAGCAAAAAGCTTACTCTGCTATTTCATACACCTATAAAAGCAGTGCCTCCCAAGGTGGTCACCATGGCAGGTACAGAAAAGACACCATGGCAGGCAGTGCTGCCAGGGAGTCTGTACCCCAGGGAGTGTACAGCCTGCTCGCCCTCTGTCACAAGTGCACTTCTGCAGGTATGGCAGGTATGCAGGGGGCTCTCCCATGCCTGACCCCTCGAGCTTAGCCTGCTCTTCCACTCTGCAAACCTGTCGACACCCTGACACATACCAACCCTGTATGGCAGGTCCTCTCAACAGGTAATGTGGTTGACACAAAGAATTCCAAATACACTAAAGCATATTTGTATTTTTCCAGACAAAACTCATTGAAGCACACTGTTCTTTGAAAACAGTGGCTGAGCAAACTGTTGTCCCTGTTTTCACGCTGTTCTGCACACTAAGGGGCTCATACCAATAAAAGGAGTGTGACATGTAATGAAATAAGGCCAATGACAATTTGAAGTGACATGGACTGATGACAGCACGCAAAGCACAGTGTGGGGACCATCAATTCCATTATGCTGCTTTCAGGTTTCCCCAGGTCCCCTGTTCCTGTCTGCTAACACGAGCTGTGCAGAGTTACTCAAAATGAGAAAACAGGGAGTAGCCACCGCACCACAGTCCCAGATTTTGGGAAGCTTCCAGCAAACCTGCCATGTGTACACAGGGAGCGAGGCACAGCCCAGACGTGCTGAATGCTGAAAAAGCTGCCCAGAATGAATGCTCCCGGGAAGTGTCAGAAATCAGAGACAGAAATACCAGTGCCTTATGTCAAATATTCCAAAACACAAGTTAGCAGTGGCTGGCTCCCAGTGCTCTGCCAGGGGTGGGAACAGAATGAACACATGCAACATTAGAAACTCCTACTGCCCTGAGCTGTAGCGTGGCCACAGTGAAAACAACTGCAACAGTCCCAAATATTTCCAAAGGCAGACACCACCTGCAATGCTGCAGCACCACATACTTGCTGCTGTTACTGTGGGACTTCTCCAAAACAGAACAATGCCCTGTCTTTGGGATTGCATTTGGTGTCAGCAGTCAATGAAATAACAAAATCAAGTCCTGAGCACATACTCAGACACTTCAGATTCTGATAATGCAGCACCGGCGTGCAATACTGATAATGGGTTCCATACGCATAAGCAATCATGGAAGATAAGAAATCAGGGAGAATAAAACAAAGGTTTAATATCTGTTTAGTTAAATGACCAGTTAATTCTACCTGGTCATTTATTATTACACAAGTAAAAGTGAAATAAGCAGAGAAAACAAAATCCCACCAAACTGTCAGAATCTTCTGGTTTTGTTTCAAAGCCAAATTTTCCATTTTGGACACTAAAATAAAGTTTTGTTTTTAGAAAATAACAAGTATCTGGCATCTTCTTATTATCGTGTCTTTTTAAACTACATTCAGTATAAAATGCTGTGTAGTACACTCAGCACTCCACGTTTGTGGCCCAACACACAAAGCACTGAAGGTGCATTTTGTACCCAAGTTGGAAAGTGAGACTAGAGTTCCCTCTGTGCCTACCACTGCAGAAATCACTTTTGTGTTTTTCTACAGGGCATGTGCCCCACCATTCAGAGCACAGAATGAGCTGGGAATTCTTTAGGGAACTCAGCAATCCAGTCTTTAATGATCCACATCTTTCATTGTTGCTCCATATCCACCCTTCCCATGCAGGTGCACGGTAACTCACTTAACCTTTCACATCTAGAAGGCAGACATCTGCAGGGAGACTGTTTAAACTCCCTTTGTAAGCCATAGGCTGTAAGAGGTGCTCCAGTTTAAGCCTACCATGAGGATATCTTTTAGCTAAGGATAAAGAAAAAACATCTTTAAAAACTCTATCCTGTTGCAACTTCTGTAAGGCCAACAGTTGTGACTGTTCTCACCTGCTACAGGTGCAGCATGCACGAGTGCAGCTTCTGCAACTCCTTATCTTGTGCAGGGGACAGAAGAACTCAAAAAAATGCCACAACAATCTGTAAGACCCTTCTCTTAAAAAATTTTGGTTATTTATGGCACTAATCAGTTTTTATATTCTATCTATAACTCCACAGTCTGAGACAATTATCACCAGATACATAACAGAAATCACTCTCAAAGGCGAGGGATTGTAACATCACATCTCCTTCACATTCTCCTGGGGCTTCAAATTCCCCCGGAAAATTTGATTGAGGAGTGATTTTCTGGTAGCACAACATAATTTCCTCCCCTTTTATACTTGATTTCATTCACATTTGCCAGAAATGTCAATGGTCAGATGACCACAAGTTTCAAACTCTGAAAAATACAGTCACAGAAAGTCAGAGATAGAAAAAAACACAATGTGAAACTAAACGGCAAAGCAGGATTCTCACTGTCGCTCCTGTCTCACAAATGCTTCACTTTAGACAAAGGTTTGCTGTTGAATCAGGCAGAGCAAACCAGCCTCAGCACCTGTGAGCACAGACTTCGAAAACTTCGCCTTTCCCCTGAGACAACACTCACAGCAGCCTCCTCCTACAGCCATGCAAATCTCCCCCTCTGCCTTCTTTAGGAAGTCATCCCTGCACCAAGGGAATGAAAACCATCTTTCTGCACCCGAAGAAGATGCCATCCCCACTTCAGCCATAGTTGCTGCCCCAGCACCGTCTCTCAGGGGCAGCAGAATGGCCAGAATGCTCCGGATGGTGCCACAAGCATCTCCAGGCAGGAGACAGGAGTATCAGTCCCAGTGTGGCAGCGATGCTCCTCCCCAGCACCATCTCTCAGGGGCAGCAGAACAGCCAGGATGCTCCGGATGGTGCCACAAGCATCCCTGAGCAAGGAGCACCAGTTTCATCCTGGCAACTGCTCAGCTGAGTAGCTGAACTGCTCAGCTTGTAGCGTCAGGACAGGTGTCCTGAGCACAACGCTGCGTGTGCTCCCCAGCCACAAAGAAGGATTCAGCACCCACAGCCTTATCCCACTGAATTAAACACCAGGTTCCTCTCCCATCACACAAGACTACAGATTGGAACATTACTTGCTCCATGGACTATTCTTAGAAAAAGCATCCTCTCGGTCCTTGTGGTTCTCCATAAATTTTATGTTAAGCTCCTTTCTGAGTGGGGAGATGGAGGAATGAGAGAGCATGAGATAATAAACTCCAAAGATGTAGAAGAATCTTCTGAGAAAGCAAAGCACCACCACTGTGTGCAAGGGATACAGGCATCCAGGTGCTCTCCATACACAACCTTATTCTACTTTGTACAGTCATCAGGAAAAGCACTGTTGCAACAGGTACCAACATCTCCTCCCTTTTAAGTGCATCCTACACATTATACAGTGCCCATGATGGCAGACAGCAGCTCCAGCAGCTGCCCGTTCCAGCCCTTGCTGTGGCAGCAAAGCCATCCCATCGCAGTATCGGTGCAGCGATGCTCATTCCTAGGACTGGTTGAGTATTTTCTGACAACACAGTTGGGGTTTTTCTTAGTAAAAATATGCCCCATCACTAAGGCAGAAAAAAATCTCTCTAAAAACAGGAGCTTCTTCTTAATACTGTTTCACAGAAATGTTCAGAAGCTGAAATTTGTCATGAAATGGAATTCTCCCTTCTCATCAGCTGGCAGTTTCTTGTCTCTCTAAGCCCACTGTCTCCTTGGATCCTATCAGCTTATGACAAGACACAGTTTGGCACAGGAATCCTCTACACATTCTCTGTTATTACAAATTAAATTAGAAACATTATAATTTCTATGTATTCCTTTCACCCTTTTTCTCTATGACTCCCCAGGCACAATGAAGGAAGTTGTCTGTGCTATGCCATGCCTTCTGCAGCTGGATGTGCCACAACCTCCAGGTTCAAGCGTTTGCACATCTCCTTGTCCATGTGGCAGCTGTGCCAGGCTGGGTTAGGTAAGGTAAGTTACCCCCGAGTATTACACAGCAGTGGAATGAGCACTCTGTCCAACACTTGCAGGTGAAGCACACCCCAGGGAGCGCACAATTCCTTCCTTCCCAACCGCCTCAAGGTTCTGGTAAATCAAGCTCTGCAAAGTGCAAACAAGCTCAGTGGCAGCTCGCAGTTCTACTCCGTCCAGCTTGCTCAGTCAGATTCCAGAGCCACCTCCATCCACGCTGGAAGCACACGCTGTGCTTCGTACAGAGACTTACATCTGTGGGATGACTAAAGCTATAAAAAGTGCTGACAATTTCCAGTAAATTTGCATGTGTTGCTGCTGCTGCTTATGTAAGTGATTTCTAGCTAATTACAAATACAAAAAGCAAGGCCCCAAAGAGATTTAAAACAAACTGTTTGCACATGTGACTGAATGGCACATCTTCCCAGCCCTCCAAAAATCACTTGTCTCGAAAAGGCAGAAGCAACAGAGATTTCTCCAAAGGGTCCTATGCTGGTCCTCCTGGAACCCACACCCTGAGGTCCAACACCACCTAACTCCCTTGACATCTATGTTGCTCTACACCATAAAGGTTGTCACAAACTGGAATAACTCAGACTTGTCCTAGGTCGCTCTTAGGTCTGAATCTTTCTACACACACCATCATCCCAACCATCTGTGATGCAAGTGGGGTGAGGAGGAAACCAGCCTCGGGGTAGGAAACATGAACTGTCAAGAAATCTTTCACTGTATCACACACCACACTCCACTGGCTCCACACCAGTGTTTACCACGACACTACCAGCTTCCCACCTGCATCTGCACAGACTCCCTCTTGCACTAGGCTGGGAAGAGCATTTGCTTAACCTGGAACTGTGACAGTCTGATTCCAAGGGGCCCTGTAGGGCTCTGCTCAAACGGCCAAAGGGTCAGGCAAAACTATGAAGCACACAGGAGGGAGGAAAGGGTCAGAAAGTCCCTGACTTTCAGGTCTCATAGCTACCATAGCTATTAATCACCAAAGGAGGGGCGAGGGTTGAAGCTGATGGTATCTACTCAATGGGATCCCAAGCATTGGAGATCAGCTTGCACAGACCAAGCTCAGTCAAAGCAAAACCAGATCAATTTGGCAGCAGTCTTCAGGATTCCTCTGGTGCCCACAGATTCTCATGCTCAGGAACGACTGGTTTCTCCATTAACCGAGTACCTCCAAGAGCACAACAATATGAGAAACAGTTACGTGGTTTCCCAACACAAGGAAGACAAGGACATGCTGGAGAGAGCCCTGGCAAGGGGCCACAATCACGATTAAGGGACTGGAGCATCTGTCATACAACAAAAGGCTGAAAGAACTGTGACTGTTTACCAACAAGACAAGAAGCTTGACAGGAATGTTATCNGGGGGGACAACGGGGGGGGACAGCAAAGAAAGCACAGACTGACTGTTCTCAGTGATATTCAGTGAAAGGATGAGATTCAATGGGCACAAATTAAAACACAGAAAATCCCTTTAAAAGGACACAACAAAGAAGTGTGAGAGTAGTCAAACACTGAAACACATTATCCAGAACAGTTGTGGTGTCCACACTCGCACACATTAAAAACCTGACAGACATGGCCAGGGAAGCCAGACTAACTGACCTCCAAGGTCCCTTCCAACCCAGTGATTCTGTGAACAAGACCACAGCAGCCTCCACAACTGCTCCCAACCAGCCAAGCCTCAGGGAACCATTTGGAACCCCACTATGGAGCTGACATCCTTGCTCACTTTGCTCTCTGCTTTTGATAGTCTTTTGGCTTATGCTATCACATTTGCTCTACGACAACAGCATCCTCTCCAGAGCTCACAGAGGCACATTGCTTCTGGCTCATGCTTACCACATGCTCCTCCAGCTCTCATTGCTTCCATCACTGCCCTGAGCAGAAACCTTCAGCCATCATTGTTTTTCTATAACATACCACTGTGGGATTGCAGCAGCCATGGGAGCAGGAACCAAAGGATGTCAAACATCTTTACCTCCCTGTGCCTCTCTTGTCTCTCTTGTACCATGTTTACCACACTTTTGGTCCTCCGTTGATCTTCTGTGATGACTGAATTAAAACACATTTTTGCTAGCAAGAGAACTCAGAAGGCAGCAAAGGCAACAGCCCTCGGAAATACCCACCTCTGGTACTGGATTTTGTTTCCTGCAACCACCTTCATGGTTTTCTCAGAGCTGCCCAATTCATTTGTCATTACAGCCTGTTCAGGTTACCCACTAACCATACATACCCAGTTTTCTTTGCGAGAGCCAAGAGCTACCACTCACTGTGAGGGTACACAAGGCGGGAGAGCTGCCCCATCCTCAGCTCCTGGAGGAGCCAGAAGGATCATCAGTGCTGGCGCCTCCACAGCCTGGCTGCCTGTGAGGAGACGCAGGTGCTGTTGGTGGATCAGGTTCCTCCCAAAGACAGTGATAGCATTAGAAACAGTCATTTCTCCTCCTTCATCCAGCAGGAACCAGCAGGCTGCAGCCTGGCTGCTGAACCACCGCTCAAGGGCGGGACAGATTCTGCTCTCTGCTGTTCTTCACGCCTTTCTCACTTCCCTCTTTCAGCTCAGGACCAAGACTCAGCACAGACTTCAGACCAGTTTTGTAAGAGGAGATCCCAGTGCTGATAAATGTCAAGCCCTGTGAATAAGAAATTCCAGTCTTCCTGTCTAAACCCAGTGCAGGCTTCAAGTCACAAAGGCTTCAGAAGGCCACCTCCTTTTGGTAGCTCCCAGCCACCCAACAGACTTTGCTAAGAGAAAGGGTGTGTGCCATGCAGGACAAACACTGTCAGCCCTGGCACAGCTCAGACAATGCCATGAGCCACAGTCACTGCTGTGGCAGAAAATGTGGCCAGCGCTCCTCTGGGCTCCAGAGAGAGCACACATACCTGCTGGAGTGAGCCGGGCACAGGGAAATGAGGGCAGGACAGAGCGAAGGAGTAACACCTTTCTCTTTCAAAACCATGTGTGGTTAAGTTCAGCACAGGACAGTGTCCAACCTTACTGAAGGGCCAGGGCCACCCAAAGCCAATGCAAGGGCTGGCTGGTACAGAAAGGAGACTCACGGCCATGGCCCCATCTGGACATGAGCTATCACCACCTCTCTGAAGCCAGCTCCAACATCAGTGTGGCTGTGCAGGGACTCAGATCAGAAAACAGAGAAGGAGAGTATTTCTATTGTTAGATCAGGTCCCTGAGGAAGCTGCATACCTGTACACAAGAGAAAGGCTGCCAGTACACAAGGGAAAGGCTACCCGCACAGAGCCATGAGAGACAGACACACGCAGAGCCTCCTCCTGCTCACACATCTACTGTGACGTGTGTTGAGTCCCTGTGATCCCATAAATTTGGTAAATTTTGTTAATTAGCTCTCATTTGACGTATTTGTTAACTTCACCTTATAATCCTTATTAGGTACCATCTCTGGAGAAAAGGAAAACACGCCAGAGTGAACACACTCAGCACTTGCCATCTTTCTTGACTTCTTCCTGAAGGTTTGCTCAAGAAAAAGGAGGCCAGGCTGTGTGGACAACTGGTCTTCAGCAAAGTTTTCACTGGTACATGAGCCAAGGGTCAGAAGGGCACGTCTGTGGGGCTGCAGGCATTGATCCGAGAGCAGTGGAACTTGCTCAGACTTAAGCAGGGAAAGAGCAATTTCCAAGAAGATGACAGGAAAGTAAAGTTACGGTGTTTGCAGAAGTGATTCCCCCCTGCCTTTGCTAAGCAGAGTTTGTTACATCTCATGGTACTTTTGGCCTCAAACAATTCCTAAATTCCTGGTTAAATGTGCAAATATTTAGCAATTTGTGAAACCACAGACATTCATGTATCTCTGTAAATGATCTTGTAGGTGGCAAAACTGATAAACAAAAGGACTCCCACATTCTAAAACTAACAAAAGAAATCCTAAGTGCTTCAGTGGCACGGAAAAGTCCCTGGCCTCTCTCTTGTAGCACTCAGTGGGCAACTTTTGCTTCTACTTTCCTGTCTTTCCAGGTAATAATGAGAAACAGGAACTCAACAGAAAGATCACAGATTTTTTAATTCATTTGGACAAGAGAAACCAAAGACAAGCCAGATCTGTGGTCAAAATGTCCTTTTGCACAGAATCTTTTGCTCACAGAACATTGCTCTACATGCAACTGGTGGGGAGGTTCTGCTCAGGGCTCTGCTCTGCTTCCTGCCTCTCTGGATTCCCTGGAGGGTGAGCATGGAAAATCTGAGATGGGCATTGCCAGCCCAGTCCTCAGGAACCTGGAGGACAAACAGAAGCTGACCCAAGAAATCTCGTGCTAGTAATGGCTTCAGCCCAGTCACTGCAGAGACGCTCCTGGAGACCACTGCCATACCCGCATCCTCCAAGAGACAACAGGGCGTGACCAGTGAGGGAAAGACTGATGGGGTCACAGCAGGTTCTTGCTTTGGTGCATGAGCTGTTTCAGATTTTACATGCAGAGATTGTGAAGGCACTCTTCATGGACATTTATTTTACACTCACATTGTGTCTTGTTTGCATGGGACAGAAAGCAATAAACACATTCAGGTACAGGCAGTCCTGAAGTGGGAATCCAACTGTTGCCCCAACTGTCAGGGCCCTGAAAACAACTCAAGCTGACAGAACTCCTCATTATCCTGACAGAAAGTTCATGACCTTTGGCCCTGGGCAACTGACCCTAACCCTGCTGGGGCTCCCTGAGCCATGCCATGCATATGGTCCAAGCTCTCTGCAGCCAGCTGGGGAACTGCTGCAACAGAAAGGGAGAAGAGAAGAAGCAGACTTCACGGAGACCTTACAGTACCTAAAAGGCCTCCAAGAGGGCTGGAGTGGGACTTCAGACAGGGGCACGGAGTGACAGGACAAGGGGGGAATGGCTTTAAGCTGACCAAAGGCAGATTTAGATTAGATATTAGGAAGAAATTCTTTCCTATGAGCATCTTGAGGCCCTGGAACAACTTGTCCAGAAAAGCTGTGGCTGCCCCATCCCTGGAAGTGTCCAAGGCCAGACTGGACAGGTCTTGGAGCAACCTGGGCTGGTGGAAGGTGTCCCTGCTCATGGTAAGCAGAGTGTAATGGAATGATCTTTAGGGTCCCTTCCAAACCAAACCATCCTGTGATTCTATGATTCTATATCTGAATTACTTCTTCCACAACATAAAGCCGTGAGATGTTCAGTGAAAGGAAATGGAGTGGGAAGGGTAGAGGGAGGGAGGAGAGCGCGTAACTTGCCCAACATCTGGTCCTCGTGAGTGCCTGACAAGGGGCTGCCTCACCACGGCCACCGACTTCTGCGGCTGTTTAGCGACCGTGACAACCCAAGTGTCCGGCGCAGCCCCGCAGGTCGCCCCGCACCTGAGCCCTGCCCACGGCTACGACTGCGGGTCCCGACGGCTGCGGCTGCCGGCGCGGGGCCGGGCAGGCGGCTCCTTCCCCGAGCGCCGCAGGCTCCTCCCGCA
>VWZG01011632.1:0-42614 GCA_013396735.1 Grallaria varia | reverse complement strand
CGGGCCGTGTGCGGGGCTGGCAGAGCTCCCGCCGTGTGCGGGGATGGCAGAACCGCTGCCGTCCCAGCAGGAGCAAAGCGCATGGAACGGGCTCGCTCCTCTTCCCTCCCTCCCCCAAACACAGCGCGTTCCACAGCGCGCACACACATGGACACAGAGACACAGACACAGACAGAGACACAGAGACGCAGAGACACACACTGACACAGGCAAACACACCCACAGACACAGAGACACACACCGACAGAGACACAGACACACAGACACACAGACACACACACAGAGTCACACAGACACACACAGACACAGTCACAAAGACACAGACACACACACAGACACACAGACACACAAAAAGACGCACAGACAGACACACGCTGACACAGACACACACTGACACAGACACACACAGACACAGACACACGCAGACATACAGANACACTGACACAGACACACACAGACAGACACACACTGACAGCGAGATACACAGAGGCACAGACACTCACAGACAGAAACAGACACAGAGACAGACACACAGAGACATGCAGAGACACACACAGGCAAACACAGACACCCACAGAGACACACAGACAGACACACACAGACAGCGAGATACACAGAGGCACAGACACTCACAGACAGAAACAGACACAGAGACAGACACACAGAGACATGCAGAGACACACACAGGCAAACACAGACACCCACAGAGACACACAGACAGACACACAAGCACTCACGTGCAGACATGCACACACGCACAGACACACACACACAGATACACACATACACACAGATGCACACAGACACACAGATGCACACAGACAGACACACAGGCACTCACATACAGACACACGCACACATGCAGACACACACAGATACACACAGATTCATGCAGACAAACAGACACAAACACTCGCACAGGCACACACACAGAGACAGACACACACACATGCAAACACAGACACACAGACATGCACACACGCAGACACACACGCACACATGCACTCACACACAGACACGCGCGTGCACACCGACACACACAGAGACACAGACACACACACACAGATACACACATACACACAGATGCACACAGACAGACACACAGGCACTCACATACAGACACACGCACACATGCAGACACACACAGATACACACAGATTCATGCAGACAAACAGACACAAACAGTCGCACAGGCACACACACAGAGACAGACACACACACATGCAAACACAGACACACAGACATGCACACACGCAGACACACACGCACACATGCACTCACACACAGACACGCGCGTGCACACCGACACACACAGAGACACAGACACACACACAGACACACAGACATGCACACACATACAGACACAGACACACACAAACACACATGCACTCACACACAGACACATGCGCACACACACAGACACATGCGCACACACACAGACAGACAGAGACACAGACACACACAGAGACATGCACACATACAGACACAGACACACACAAACACACATGCACTCACACACAGACACACGCGCGCACACACCAACACACACAGAGACACAGACACACACAAACGCAGACACACACGCACACATGCATGGTGCAGGGCACTGATCTCCACTCACCCCTTCCTCTCCTGCCAGTTCCACACACACACACACTGCCCAGAGGGGCTGCTCTCCCAGTCCCCACATGGACATGACAGGGGCTGTGGAGGCAGGACAGAGCAGCTCAAGACCCATATTGTTACAGTCTGACAGAGATCTTCTCTCTGTTTTTCCGAAGTTCCTGTTAGCTTCACTCAACCAGGAAAGTCAAAATGGAGAAGACAGGAATGTACTCCCACTGGCCTAGGAACCCTTCTCCCAGCACAGGATATAACCTAGAGTTTGGGAACCACTGCCATACCTGCTGCATCCAGTTACAAACTCTCACTGTCCATTTCATAGTGAATGAAGAGTCCTTATATTCACCAGAGCATCATCCAGGTTTATTTTTATTTCTCACAACTTCTACTTGAGGTTGGCTAAATATATTAATTACACACACACTTGATTACTTGAAGAAAGTAGTGAGTTACTTGAAGACTGGTATCTGAAGTACTGTGTATCTGCTGGATACACTAATGTCTGTATCTGGAGGGAGCCTTCCGTAGGTCTGGTCGGGGCCTCATTTCTCTGATTTCTAAGTATAAAAAAAGGAAGATAATATAGAGAATACTGGAGCAACTGAATTATTTGTAGGCTTTTTTCAGGTTTGTGGCTATTGCAAATGTACTACCATTTTACTGATGAAGAACTATTATCTCCCAATTCTGCTGGAAGGCCTGGATTCTTAGAGATGATCATATGTGGGCTGACTCTTGGAAAGTAGCAGAAGGACTTTCAAAATGCACTGGTTTGAATAAGTGCCGATTTCTGCCCTTGAGGACACTCCAGTGAAAGAGTGGAAGGAATGAACTATGGCTGTATTCCAGGTGTTTGGGCAGAGATCTTTGTGACACCAGCTGCATAGGAATGGTCCCCCTGCATCCCTCCAACTCACCTGGCCTTCAATGTCACGACTTTTGGCTCGCAGCTTATTAACCTGACATTCAGCAATATCAGCTCGTTCTTCGGCCTCTTCCAGCTCGTGCTGCGCCTTGCGGCATCGTGAGAGATTAATGTTTGACTGTTCTTCCTGAAAGTCAGACAGTGCTGTCAGTGACATGGACACAAATGACATTGCACTGTTACCATTAACACCTGTTGCTGTGCCACAGTAATATCACCTGTTTTAGCCTCAAATGTACATCCCTGCATTGCCATTGTGCATTTCTATCTAGTACCATCAAAAATATGACCTCTTGGGAGACGGAACAATTAGCCCTGCTCAGTTTCAGCTGGGAAAATTGGCTTGTGTGGCTCCAAAAGTGCAAGAGTTCCAGAATAATTACAGCTACGCCCACTCTGTTCTGAGCTGTATTTATAAAATAAAGACTATTCAAAGGCAGTGGCCATAGCTGCCCTGTCAAACTGAGTATTCAGTTATTTTAATGAGCTACAGAGCCCAGACCTTCTGGAAATCTCTACTCAGGGCCCACTGAAAAGAGTTCTGAACTCACAGCTTCCTCAGCCTGTTTCTTGTAGGCCTTCACTTTTAGCTGCAGCTTGTCCACCAGGTCCTGGAGCCGGAGAATATTTTTCTTGTCCTCTTCAGACTGCAGGAAATGAAAATCAAGTCAGCTTTGGAAGATGGACCGAGGTGATCCATGTAAGAGGGCGAGGATTTGCAATACCTGGTAAGTGAGCTCCTTCAGCCTTCGTTCGTACTTGCGAGCCCCTTTCAGGGACTCTATTCCTCTTTTCTGCTCAGCATGAAGTTCATTTTCTAACTCATTAATCTGAAACAGAATCATGGTGAAGATAGCAAGATGCCAAGAATGGCTGCTGATCCTGCTGCAGGATCCTGGGAACTAGAGTTCTGCAGATTAAGTCTGCAGACAAAGTGGCAGACAGAGCAGGGCAGCTTCCTGTAGCTGCTCCTTGGGTCTAGACTAGCTCAAAACTGCTCACCATGCTATGTTAGTAGTGTGTGAATCCATAGTTATTTATAAAAGGTAAGCTGTGCATATCTAGAGCATTTATAATCAAAATTGGGCTTAAATCTATCAAAGAGGAAATTGAAACAGGGAAGGGAGGATTCTATCAGTGTTCACCAGGTAAATGGTGAACGTCTGTTTCATTTGTTATCTTGAAGTCCAGCTTGTCCTCATGAATAGTCCTTAACAACCTCCCAATGCTCCATCCCTCTTCTGCAGCATGCATCAGACAAACCTGAATACCAATGATTTTATTTCTGTGTGGATATTCCCTTTCAAAGCCAAAAGCACCGAATTACCAGTCAGTTGTGCTGTATTTTGGAACAGAAACAGCTGAAGAGCACAATAATTGGGTCAAGCAAGTGATCTGCCTCTGGGAGTGGCAGGAGCATATCCTATTTAAGGGCAACATGGAGACTTGACTGCTGTTTACTCCCTTCCTTCAGAGGTGTAAGCTGTGGCATATCTATGCCTGTTCCCTTAAGTATGTCTATAAATCTGCTGATTTCTACTCCCTTTTTCAGCCTTTGACCAGCTGCCTCTATAGCCTCCCATGGCAGCAGGTTCCAGAATGTCACTGTCCATTCTGTAAAGTACTTCCTTTTATTTATTTTAAACTGATCTCCAGGTGATGTCCTGATCTCTACAAATGGCAGAGTCCTAGTCTTGTTTGTGAATACTCACAAGGCTTCACACCTCAGATCCTTCTTGAGTTGCAGAGACCAGAACTGCACATGGTATATTTACTATAGGGACAAGGATGCTCTCTGTCTTGTTCTCAGTGCCTTTCCTAATGACGACCAAATGTTTTTTTCTTTTAGGTTTTTGCTTCTGTTGCACATTGAACAGTTTGGGAGGCCTGCCCTGGATGAGACTGAGATCTCCTTCCTGTCTGGGCTGTATTTGCCAGTTCCAAGTTCATCCCTGACTAAGTATGTTTTAAATTATTTTTCTCTAGATAAAAGTTACTGTCTGTCCCCCCCCAATGTTTATCTGCCCCTATTTTTGCCCATTCAGTTTTTATGAGGTCATTCTCAAGTTCCTTGCCCACAGTGCAATGTTTGGCTACTGAGTGTAGCTCTCATCGAACCTGCTGGGAATACCTGGGACTGTCTCAGTTGTCACCCTCCCAAGAGGTCCCAGCAATCAAAAGCCCAGTCAGAAACTTCACCTCAGTGTACCCAAACCTTCACCATACCCTGGCCTCTAGTTTCTGGAGTTGCTTCTTTCCACCCTTCAGGGCCAACTGCTCAGCTTCATCCAGACGGTGCTGCAGATCTTTCACTGTCTGTTCCAGATTCCTCTTCATCCGCTCCAGGTGGGCACTGGTGTCCTGCTCCTTCTTCAGCTCTTCTGCCATCATGGCTGCCTGGTTGTGGAGCAGAGTTTTGTTACAAATGCACCTCCCCATCCCAACAGTCCTGTGTCCCAGGGAGCAATGCCCAGCTTCGTGTTGGTGAGTGGCCTTGCACGTTCTCAGACAGTGCCCATGGCCGTGCTAAGGGGTCTGTCGCACAAAGAGGATCATTGTTCTTCAAAGTCTGTATTTCTAAAACTACTCCACCTTGGAGAACAGGCAGGGTTGACATAAAGACACAAAAAAATTAAGGCCTGTAAGTGGCTCAGTACCAAAGTTTTATTTTTTAAGTCAGTGAAAATTAGGGTATCATGAAGTATCACCAGTGAGCACTCTGCATCTCTTGGCTCCCAAGTAATTTGAAGTGTCTGGCTATTTGGTGCCTAAATTTGCCAGAGTCAGACTGCTAAGCAGTTTTTGCCAAATAAATGACCCTGAGTACCTCAAACTGCACTGAAAAGCTTGTGCCTGCTGAGATCCTCAGGACCCAGGATGGATAGCTGTCCCCAGTGTGGCAGGGCAGAGAGGTCAGGGGGACATGCAGCGAAGCTGCTGGTGGGTAGTCAGGGCTTGATGCAATAGTATCACTATTTTCTGTTTCATTTTCATGTGTCTTTCATAGATGCTCCTAAGCATTGTTATTTCTGATGCTGTGGAACTGTAGCCTTATTTAAATGAAACATTTATATTCTCTCTTTTTATTTCTTACGTGTCTAGCATTTGTATAGAAGTGTGTATGACTTTGTCTTACTTTCTGCTTTTCTGTGCTGTGTCTGAACAGGCCTTTCTAAAGTGTAAAATGGAAGGGAGGCAAAGCAAGAGGACTCACATCTGTGATCGCTTTCTTTGCTTTCTCCTCTGCATTTCTGGCTTCCTGTATGCTGTCTTCAACTTCATTCTGTAAATGAGTAATGTCCACTTCCAGTCTCTTCTTGGTGTTGAGGAGGCTTGTGTTCTGTTGGGATGGTCAGAAGACAGGTCGTTCCCACCCCATTTGTGCCGCTCCCATATGCCCGTGGTAGTCTCCTTTACTAGGAGATGCCAAATACCTGCGAGTGGAGCAGCTGCACTCGCTCACTGGCGTCTGTCAGCTCCTGCTCAGAAACCTTCCGGGCTCGCTCCGTCTGCTCCATAGCAGCTCGCATCTCCTCCATTTCTGTAGCCATCAGATTGTTCCTACGCTCTACCATGGCAAGCTGCTCCTTCAGGTCATCATTCTCTCTCAAAGCATCATCTAAATGGAGCTGGGAATCCTTAGAAGGGGAAAGCACCATGAGACTCAGAGGCAGGCAGAGTGAATGGCAAAGACCTGTGGGACAGTAGCCTTGAGGTCCTTACCTTGAGTTGCCCTTGCACAGCTTTAAGGTGCTTCTGTGTCTCTGCTACCTGACAGTTGGCGTGCCTCAGCTGTATTTCCATGTCATTCAGATCTCCCTCCATCTTCTTTTTCAGCCTCAAAGCATCGTTTCTGCTTCTGATCTCAGCATCCAGCGTGGTCTGCATGGACTCTAATACCCTCTGGTGATTCCTCTTCAGCTGTTGAATTTCCTCGTCTTTCTCTGCTGTCCTTCTATCAACATCTGACTTCACCTGGTTCAGCTCCAGCTGAACACGTAAGATTTTTCCCTCTTCATGCTCTAAAGAGCCCTGTCAGGGTTGAAATATTATTATTTGTCTATGCAGTGTCCATTGGTGGGAAACGCCCATGCAGAAACGTGACCCCTTGCAGCCAGGAGGGCAGGTGTGTTGCCTTACTGTGAACCTGTAGAAAAGGCCAAGCACTGCAAAAGCTGCTGTCGCATGCTCAAGAGTCACTGTACCTCAGCTGAATATTAAAGGGTCATTTAGGAATAATTCTCCCTAGGAAAATGCCTCCAATACTTACAAGGCTTGGGCACTGAGGGTTATGTTGACGCTGCAGAGATAACAAATCATATGAGCACATAAAATAGGACAGCCTCCTGCTCATAAGCAGCTTGCCTTCTCTTGCATCCCCATGATGAATTCTGCTCAGGGGCTCTACACTTAGTCCCATGCCAGTGACTGAGTGGGCATGTTCCCCTTCCACACAGCCTTTTCCCTCTGGTACTGGTGTCATGTAGCTTCAGATAAAAGGAGTTAAAAGCCTGAAGCTGGGTCTTTACAACCAGTGGACAGAAATAAGCACAACCAGAGAATGAAACAGTTGATGTAGCCCTGGCATCCTTTTTAAGAACAGACAGTCCAGAGCTGTTTGTTTCTCTTTTGTGATTCTAGAATGAACCTACAGTGGCAAATTCAGGATTAGATTGATGCCATTTAGATGTATAAATTAGAGCAGATGTGTTTCATGATCAATACCTCTTGCTCCTACTGCCCACCTATCTAGTGAGACCTAGAGATGTGCCAGTTGTTTTACACTTCTTTTTCTACCTAAGGGGAGTTACAGAGAAAATAAAGTGAGCTTCTTCTTGGTGGTGGACAGCAAAAAGACAAAAGGCAGCAGTGAAAAGTTGGTATAAGGGACATCCTGACTGCATAGAAGGATAAAAGTGTTTTACCATGAAAATGATGTCACACTGGAAAATGTTGTCCAGCAATACTATGACATCTTCATCCTTAAAAATTATAAAAATCAATTACACAAGGCTTTGAGCAACCTAATGTATGTTCAAAGTTGGCCCTGTTTTGACCAGGAAGTTGGACTAAAAACCTTCAGAGATCCTGTCTGACCTGTGTTTGAGGTTGGCCCTAGGTATACCATTGGCAGCTCATGAAGACATTTTCTGGAGAAGCAGATGTGGTTATGCAGAAGTATAAAATGTTTTATCTGGGAATAGAAGGCAGAACCTAGACAAGAGGGAACTGAAGGAGCTACAATGTGGCACGGATTGACAAAAAAAAAAAAAAAAAAGGTGAGATTTAAACTAATGGAGAACTGCAGAATAGCCAAAGACCGTAAGGAAGGCAGCAATCATGCAATTGTGGTATGCAGCAAAACATGACAGTGTGCTCCGAGATTCAGCTGATCCCCAGCAACCTCTTCACATTCATCAGAATTGACTCCACTTTGAACATGTTACTGACTTCCATTCCTTCGAAGTGGAGAAGCTCAAGAAATATTGTCTTAATTCTCTTCAGCATTCAGCTTGCTTTGAGCAGTGGCTGACACTGAGACAACTTTTAAGCATTGCTTAGACCTTCTCTGAAAGCATCTTTAATTAATTTGACTAGAAAACAAAAATTAGCAGTGTTTTGAAATACTAGTGACTTTTCTTCAGCCTTCCATGGGAGAAAATTCAAACAGATGATGCAAAACGAGCTCAATTTTAGACTGAGACCGAGGTTTTTTTCTGCATGATAGCACAACAAGGAATGCCATATTAGTATGGAAGAGGAGTGCTATTTGGTGCTGTTTGGTCTGCCTGTGCTCTGTTACTGCGCTTTTGGGACAGTTTAAGAATAAACAGGATTATGAAATATATATTTAATTTTTTTCCATTTTTGATTTCTCTGAAAGCAAGCCCCTTATTGAGGACACTTGCCTCTGCTTCTTCTAATGCTGCTTGTAGGTCACACTTTTCTTGCTCAATTTGCTTCTTTGCTTTCTCCAGCCCATGATTTGCTTTTCCAGATTCAGCAATCTGTTCAGTCAGATCAGAAATTTCCTCTGCAACCAGAAAACACATACTCAGCTCATCTTAGATAATGTTATCAGTGGCACCTGTATTTGCTCTTTGACAACAGGAGTGATGGAAGAGAACTGATGTAATGGGATGCAGCAGTGAGGAGAAATCACAGAATCATAGAATCACAGAACATTCTTAGTTGGAAGGGACTCACAAGGATAGAGTCCAACTCTTTAGTGAATGGCTAGGGGATTGAATTTGTGACCTTGGCATTATTACCACCAAGTTTTGACCAACTGAGCTATTAATAGGTCTTCTCTCATGTGCAATCTTTATTTCTGATAACCTGCTCATCCCAGTTCAGTGTGCAATTTGAAAATGAGAAGGACCAGCTGGAGTGAGCTCAGAAAATAATGTCAGCTTCCTGTGGGTAATGAAATTGCATCTCCAGAGACAGTCCTGTTTGATCGCTCTCTTTATCCTTAGATAAACCTCAGTGACCATTCAACTCACAAAAATGATCTGAGTTATATTTCCTCTATATAGTTAGTTTTTTAAATGCCAATCCCTTGTGCCACAGCTGCACGAACTTCAAATAATCAGGAGACAGACAACAGCCCTTCAGATTTTTTCTAGTAAACTGAAAAAACTTAGAAACATCATAATTACAGTCTATTCAGTTACTTTAGTCCCTATCCATGTGTGAGATTATGATGGTGTGAAGGAGGAGAAAGTAGGATGCTGTAAAGAGCTGTAGTCATGTGCTTGCAGGTGACTTCATGATCAGCTAAACAAGAAAGACATTTGCCACCTTTGTGGGAAAATTATAAAGAACAAAACCCTGGGAAGAGGTAGAGTTCTGGTAGTCCAGAAATGTGAAAGAGTCTTAGGGCTTATGGTGGATCCCAGGTGACAGCCATCTGAACTTACGCTGGAGGTTCTTGTTCTCCCGTCTGACTGTCTCAGCCTGGTCAAGCATTTCTTCATAGGCATTCTTCATCCGGAAGATCTCCGTGCTGAGAGAACGAGACTCCTTCTGAGCAGCTTCCAGCTCAGCCTGACTCTCCTGGTACTTCTGCTTCCACTCAGCCAGGACCTGGAGTAACAGAAGCATAAGAATGACTCATTGTGCAACACTCCTGTCTCAGCACCTTTACAAGAACCCAGGAGGCATGGCCTATCGAACGGTTGTGTGCTTTGGTCTGTTCTCTGCCTGTGACAGTCATCTCACTGTGACACATACTCCAGCTGTTTAGGGGGAATGTATTTAAGTTTGCCTCCTCAGCCAGCACCAGTTCATGCCCCAGGCTCTCAGGCAGGAGTTTGGTTTGACACTAGCCTGGACACAATGTTATTGGTCTGAATAAGGTTGTGTGAGCCTTTGCATTATTGCAGGAGCCAGTGGTCCTAGACTTAGCCTACCAAGAGAGGTCCTACTCTACCCATTCTGTCCTGAGTTTGATACCACAGTCCTGAAAGGCATCCTCTCTAGCAGTCACTTAATTCACTCACACAAGGCTAGGCCAGGGCACAGAGATATACAACATCCATAACTTGGTCCAACAGTGTAGATTCTTTTGAATGTTAGTAAAGGCAATGAAGGCTGAAAGTTTACATGAGCCTGAGGCTCTGACTCACCCAAATACAAGGCCGGCAGACTGGCACCAGGCAAAAGTCAGGGCTTAATGTTTTATGTGTGAATACTTGCTCAATCTGCTTGACCAAAGACTACACATGGATCCTGCCAGTCTCCCTCGTGAAGAATTCATGCTTTCTTAAACTATCAGAAGGCTACTTTATCATTTATTGTGGTCATCTAGGGTTACTTACACAGTGACTTTATCTTTCCCATATGTCCCATTATGTGGTCCTTACAATAACTTTGGGTGAGATGTAGTTTATCTTACTGTGAGTGCAGAACTTGCATAATTTCAGAATTTGTCCTGGCCTATCAAATATCTAATGATGTTCAGATCAGACATGGTCTTTTGAATGAACCTTGTCAAAATTCTTCTGCTTTTTATCAAATGCTGCACAGACTGTGTTTGACCTCTCCATGTCAATCATCAGGTCATCCACTTCTCCCTGCAGCCTCTGCTTTGTCTTCTCCAGTGAAGCACACTTTGCATTGACAGCCTCAATCTGCTCCTCTGAGTCCTGCAGGCGCTGGGCCAGCTTCTTCCTGCAGAACGAGACAATCACCACTGAGAAAAGGAAAATTCTGACCTTCTCAGAAAATGGATATGAAAAGAGTTGGGAATGGGAAAGGAGGGCAGAGAGATCAACACAGAATGCTGTGGTGCTAAAAGCCTGTGGTGACACAGCACTCTGGAGTGGTTCATAGGAAGGGAGGGAGAATGTGTACCCAAGTACGTACTGTACCAATGTGGAGAGGGACCAGAAACACACTTTCAATATTGGCAGTGTGATTTTTCAACTACTATGATTAACTCAATAGTTAATGCATTGGAATTCTCTTATGTAGACAACCTTAAGCCTTGACTCCAACTCCTCCTTTAGATGTCTACTCACTCCCCTTTTCACTCCCAAAACATTACAAAACACACTGCTCTGCATATTCCCACTACAAACATATTCTGGTTTCATTCAGTTATACTCATTTATACTCAAATATCCTTCTATTTGTTCCAGGCCATCCCACCCTCCCCACGTACTTGGCCTCCTCGAGCTCCTCCGTGCGCTGAATCGCGTCCGTCTCGTATTTGGTTCTCCACTGGGCCACTTCACCGTTGGCCTTGGACAGGGCGCGCTGCAGCTCCCCCTTGGCTTCCTGCTCCTCCTCATATTGTTCCCGGAGCAAGTCACAGTCATGGCGAGCGGACTGCAGGGCGTGGGCCAGGGCATTCTTGGCCTTGGGAGTTGAAATGGTACAAGTTGTCAAATCACTGACAGTTCATGACTGGATTTTTTTACTGCAGTTTGATCTAAACCTCTTATCTCCCTGCCCATGAGCTGCAGTTGCTGGAGCAACAGAAGGAGCAAAATGAACAGCATTAGGGACTCTGTTCCAGAACTTATGTCATGGAACAAGATCAGGTGCTTGTCCGTGTTTTCTGGGACAGCACCTCTCAAGCACATGCACTGAATGCTTCAGGCCAAGACAGAATAAATCCAGTGACAGACAAGCTGCAAGCCCTCCTGCTCTATTTCCTTTTTCTGGCTGCTGCTGTTGGCTTTGCCTCAGGGTGTTCCAGCAGCAGTAAGGTATGCACACAGAGATGACTTTATTCACTTCTCTCGTGTTTTTGAACTTCAGAAGTCATGATAAGAAAGACTTAAACTGTCTTCCTCATTTAATTTCTAATGTTTCTTCTCTGTATTATACTCCAAGGCAAAGTTCAAAATTTTCACTGTTCTGATGTCTCCACCTTTCTTGAAGGAGAAATCTAATTTATTTTTTAAGTGCATTTATTTATTTTTCAATTTGTTGGTCCAAATTAAAACAAGTCACCTTATTTTCTTCCTCCAGTTGCCTCTTCAGCTCTTCAGTCTGCTGAGTGAAAGCATGTTTGCCTCGAGTCAACTGAGAAATCAAGGACTCCTTCTCCTCCAGTTGTCGACTGAGTTCACCTAATGAGAAAAAGTTGTTTTTTTTCAGACAGGGACACAAGACATAAAACAAATGAATGAGAGCATCTAGTTATGTGGAAAGTGATTACAAGATGTAATGTGGTAAGTTGAAGGGTTAGGAGCTTTATCATTCCCACTAATAGGAAAACCTACCAAAGAAAAATGTTGTGCTGGCATCAAAGGAAAGGAGATGAACTAACCACAAACTCACACATTCATTTTGATTGACAGTTCTTCTTTTGGTTTGGTTTTGTATTTCCTCGTGTGGAGTTTCTATGACTGTAACCAGGAGGGAATTCTACATTTTAAGTTTTGTTCAGATCACAGAGTAATGACCATGTTACAAAATGCACAGGCATTCAGGCAGTATATTTAAGTGTTGGCACAGGACTACCACGTCTTATCAAGGGGCATACCATTCTCAGTCTGTAGACGTGTTTTCTGTGTGTTCAGATCATTAATTAGTTGCACGTGTTCATCATCTTTTGTTCTGACTTCACTGAACTGATCTTCAAGAGCTCGGCACGTCTTTTCCAGATTGCTCTGCAAAGAGATAGAAAGCATCTCCTTCAGCTCATCTAATTGTTCAGAACAACAATGGTAATGAGAATAAATATTTCTTCCTGTGCAGCAACCTTGGCTTTGGAGACAGACTCCATGTTACTGGCCAAGTCATCAATCTCCATCTTGAGCTCGCTCTTCTCCTTCTCCAGCTTCTGCTTCACGCGCTGCAGGTTGTCGATCTGCTCCCCGAGCTCAGCCGTGCTGTCCGCGTGCTTCTTGCGCAGGGCGGCAGCCGTGGCTTCGTGCTGCAGCGTGGCCTCTTCCAGGTCACGGCGCATCTTCTGGAATTCGGCCTCCCGCTTCTTGTTCATCTCCACCTGAGCTGCCGTCGCCCCTCCTGCTTCTTCCAGGCGCTCGCTGATCTCCTCGAGCTCCCTCGACAGGTCAGCCCGATGCTTCTCTGCTTTAGCGCGAGACGTTCGCTCGGCCTCGATTTCCTCCTCCAGTTCCTCAATACGGGCCTGCGAGAGTTATTTGATTAAAGGAGGACTTCTGAATAGACAGATGTGAAGTTATCATTAAGGAATAAAGAGCAAACATTTACATCGATTTGTGTAAGCACAGAAAGAGAAGCTCGATTAGAAATTTCACTGGATTGGGTTCTAGAACATCCATTATTCAGTTTTAGAATAATAGTGAATGTAAAGTCTGAGACATCATTTTATGTTATAGCTCAGAATGGATTTATTGTTTTGTGAAGAATTTAGAATTGCACTTTTCTGAAGAAATAGAGGGGATGTTACTGGAAAATGTAAAGGAATGCCAGTTTCTTTAAAGTTTTCCAAAGGTCAAGCCAAAACAAAGCAATGTCCTTTCTCTATCAGCAAACAAGATGGAAGGAACTTTGAGATGAGCAGTCATGGCACTGAAAAAAGCTGTCTTCCTGGCTCTGCATTTAGAAGGTGATCTCTGTCCTGATCATGACACGGTATGTCACATTCTATTGTTTCCTTAGAAAAGAGATTGTCTGTGGCATTGTCAAAGCCTGCCACAATATTCAACTAAAAATTTCCTGCATAGTTATGTATGATTAGAGGCCAGAGTTTCTGTAAAAGTACCCTGAGACAGGAACAGCACAGAGGGTCCATACTAATGGTTATTCATGTGAGGGAAAATATTTTTGTAGAATGCTCTAAGAATAAATATCAATTCTAAGAAACTTGTTCTTGCTACTAAAAGTATTAATAACTCTTTAGACTTTACCTGAAGCTCCTTTATTTTCTTTTGCAGCTGAGAATTTTGAGCCTGCTCATCTTCAGTTTTACTTTGCAACTGGCTAATTTCAAAATCCTTTCTGTTAAAGAACAAGAAGGCAAGTTCAATAGTTAAGATAAAACCTGAATTTCAGAATTCAGAGCATAAGAAGTCAGTCCAATACTTTTTTAGCCTGTCATCCATCTGTTGCTTTTCATTTTCCAGATCCATGATGGAATCCTGAGACATTTTCAGATCACCCTCCAGTTTTCTCTTTGCTCTCTCAAGGTCCATTCGCAGTTTTTTCTCTTGTTCCAGGGATGCCTCAAGCTAAAACACATATAACATATTTTGAAACACATACATTTTACTTTGAAAGTAACTATTCTTGTTTTAAAAATCTAGCTAAGTTGGAAATTGATGCATAGAGAAAACTATCAGATCATCTCCACCTGTGCTGAATTCTCACTGTGGGATCAGAGCTGCCATGGTGATTTGGTTTCAGTTACTGAGCCATCCACAGCTTGGTGTGCACAGTTGAAATACAAGTTTTTGAAAAAAACAGAAATTACAATTTTCCAGCGGCTGGAGTCTCTAGTATATAGACTGCTAAATAAGTATTCTTAACTTCCTGAAGTATATGCACACACAAATAACTGTGCAGCAACTTTCAACCTGTCACAGGTGTCCTGCTCCAGCTAATGATTTAAATCAGGTCACAAGTCCACAATACTGACATAGTCAGTGATGAACCTGAAACATGTACTGGATTCCAGAATTCCCTATCAATTATCAATGATTTATTAGCAGAAGTTAATAGAGCTGGGCTTGGCTACTTTTGGTGTTGCTTATACTCCCAGCTACAGATTTCCAGTCTCTTCTAATCTGTCAGAGCATCTACATACACAACCCAAAAACTTTTACTTACATCATCTACTTGCTGCTCCAGTTTGGTCTTGGCTTTGGTGAGTGTGCTGACTTTGTCTTCCTCAACTTGCAAGTCATCCAGCATCTGCTGGTGAGTTTCCTGCAGAGCCTTTTTCTCCTTAGTGAGTTTAGAAATATTTTCATCTAGAGCCGCCATCTCTTCTGTAAGATTCTTAACCTGTCAGACAGCCAGCATCCATTCTGTGAGGGAGTGCCTTGAGAAATGGCAGACTGAGAACACAGGGAGTACATCCTTGCAAACTCTCGCATGGATGTAGTCAAAGTGCTCTCCACAGAATGTTTGTATTGATTGTGATGAGGGCAGCAGCGTCACACCTGAGAGTCTGACCTCTCTGGTCCTGCTTGTAGGAATTCTTGCTTTAGTTGTTTTTGATCCCCAGCCCTATCCTACTGAATTCTGTAGTGGAACATGGGCTAGATCTTCACATGCCCCTGCCAGTTTTTCCCACTGGGACTTACAAAAGGCCCCCAAATCGCTCTTGGTCAAAAATTATCTTTCCTGCATGAGATATATTTGCTACAAAAACAACTGGAAATTCTCAGCAAGTCAGGTTCTTTAAAAAGGTATAGTCAAGTGCCAAGCATAACCAAAGATATGTTAAGTTTTCCATGAAAGTGGAAGAAACATGATAACATGACAAAAACCCATCTGCCCCTGGAACAAGCGATCACATGTTGAGAGGAGGGGCTTCTAACTGGGCTGCCAGACAGATTGGCTCTGCTAACTTCATCTTAGAAACTTTTCCCTTGTACTTCAATAGGGCATTGCACATCAGCAACCTTATCTCAAATGCATCAGGCCTGTGCATTAGCCTGCCTGAATGTTGCTTCCCATTTGTCGCACTCAAATGGGAAAGCCCTAGAGTATGGATGAGAAAAGTCCATATGGCTAAGTGTGGATATGATCCTGATATCCTATAGGACACTCCCTCATCCTAATACCCAACACCAGCTAGATTTCCTCTCAGTATTAGAACAACGATGTCCAACATGTCTGTAATTGCGAACAAGATCCAGTGTTGCTCTCAGTGTGACAGCGCAGGGAACCTCCGCGTTGTAGCTACAGCTCTGCCAGCATTGTTTCTACAGCAGGACTAAATACTGTCCCCACACACGTGGACTTTTGAATTCTAACATATGTATCACAATTCTGGTTTTTTCATATTGATTCTTTAGATGTATGTGTGCATTTCCTGGGAGACAAATGGGTTGATGAACACCTGATACAGGCCCTCCTTCCTACACTGACAGTCTGAACCTTGCAAGACAGGAAGAACTCTCATTGTATCATCAGGTCAATGGAAGGGAAGGATGTACATCGTAGCTGAGACCTGGGCTTCTTAAACACATAAGAATCGTAAGATAGGATTTAACATCAGCAAAATCAGTTCTTAATGCACGTGAGAAAGGACCAGCATAGCCGTTCTGTGCTGAGTTGCTCACAAGCATCATAGCCCTCCATTATCCACAGGAGACACAAATGTACTGATTTCTCAAGGCTGCAAATAGCCAAATACTAAGATTCTCTATAAAACACCATAGCAACCTCTTGACTCTTTTTGAATTGTCACAGAAAATACATTGTTCCTAAGAGGAAGTTAAAATTTTAACAGAAAAAAATTCTGGCAGCTGATTAAGTGAAAATACCTCTCTCTTGTGCCTTGGGCACATCTCAGCTCTTTTCAGAGCACTTAAGAATGTCTGCAACTCTGCACAAAACTGACAGCTGTCTGGAAAAACTGAGAAAGAATAATTCCCCAATTCCTCTGTCACCTTATTCTCTGTTGCATGCTTCTCCTTTTCCACTTTGGCTAGAGTCATTTCAAGATCGTCAATATCTTTCTTCAGCTCAGAGCACTCATCTTCAAGTTTCCTTTTCTTTGCAGTCAGTTCAGCATTTGTCTCCTCTTCATCCTCCAATCTTTCATTTAGTTCTTTAATTTTAGCTTCCAGCTGAATCTTACTTTTAATGAGTCCTTCACATCTCTCTTCAGCATCAGCTAGATTTTCACTCTCCTGTCGGCACATATTGAAGGCTCATTGTATTTATAATAAAAATTACAAAAGGCAACGTATGTAGTTCGAGTGCCATATCCAGAAAATGGATTGCACAAGTCAGGTCAGCATTTTCTATGCAAATCACAGTAAATGCGTGTGATTCAATCATGAGGAAATTGTCCTGTCCAGCCATGGCTAGGAAAGTGGACCTTAATCCCATGTTAGAGACACTTCCTTTTAGCTGATTGGATGGTTTGACTATGGTACCATGCAATAGACCCACAGGGTTCAGTCATAACAAGGAGCTTGCAAGGAATCAGTGAGATAAATAGGTGGGCGGCAAAGTGGAATGTTACTGTCATGGAAGCATGATCTTAGATGTGGATTTGTAAAACATACAGCATTTCAAAGTCATCTTTTATAGAACAGTGGGTGATTCTGTCTTTAATAAGCTTCTGCAACTCTAATGATACAAGTCAGACTGTCTCTTCCCAGTTTATTCCCATGAGGGTAACCTGGTTCCTATCGTTCTCTAATCTTTCTCTCTGCCAAGACAGGGTCAAGCTCAACCTAAATTGTAGCCTGCAACTTTTAGTATAGTTAACATTTTGTGACACGTGATTAACAGATAAAATTTTATCTAAATTAATGCTACTGTGATGTATTCTAGGCAGAATACCAGAAAAGGTATCTGCTGTCTCCTCGGGTAACAGAGCGGATCAAGGGCCACCTTCAGTAAATTCACAGATGGCATCAAGTTGTGTGAGAGTGTTGACCTTGAGAGAGATCTTGACAGGCTGGATTCAAGGGCTGAGGCCAACACTGTGAGTTTCAATAAGGTCAAATGCCAGGTCCTGCTGTTGGGTCACAACCCATGGAGTGCTCAAGGCTGGGGGAAGAGGGGCTGGAAAGCTGGAAAAGGACCTGAGGGTGCTGGTGACAGTGGCTGAACACGGCCCAGGTGTCCCCATGGCATGAAAGCCAAGGGCGCCTGGCTTGTGTCAGCAAGAGTATGGCCAAGAGGGCCAGGGCAGTGGCCATCGCCTGTGCTGGGCATTGGTGAGGCACCTCAAATCCACCTCAAATCCTGGGGTCAGTTTTGGGCCTCTCACAGCAAGAAAGACACTGAGGGGCTGGAGTGTGTCCAGCAAAGGGAACGGTGCTGGGAAGGGGCTGGAGCAGCAGGAGGGGCTGAGGGAGCTGGGGGGGCTCAGCCTGGAGAAAAGGAGGCTCAGGGGGCACCTTCTGGCTCTGCAACTCCCTGCCAGGAGAGGGGAGCCAGGGGGAAGTTAGTCTCTTCTCCCAAGTGACTGGACAAGAGGAAACAAACCTCAAGTTGCAGCAGGGAAGATTGGATCTTAGGAAGAATTTCGTCACTGAAAGGGTGGGCAGGCATTGGGACAGACTGCCCAGGGAAGTGGTGGAATCACCATTCCTGGGGTAGTTAAAAACACGTGTGGATGTGGCACTTAGGGACATGGTTTAGCAGTGAATATGGCAGTGCTGGACTTACAGTTGATGAGCTTACTTGATGATCTAACAGGTCTTTTCCAACCTCACCAATTCTATGAATTAAGGGCCTAAATTAAAGTCCCAAATGCTTGTAAACTTGGTGGGTTTGGAAAAACAGAGCATTAAGTACCAGGAAATGTACAAAGAAACTCAGAAAACTGGGTGAGGTTAAGTTCTGAAGGATTCAGATAATGAATCTGATGTTCAGCAGACACAGGTAAAAGCCTTGGTGTATGAAACAATACAGGACTTTTGTTGAAACTCAACTGAATCAAAAGCACGTGACAACAAGTGACATGTCCACTTGCACCAGACTGCCTTTGCCCATGTTATTACCTTTTAGAACCCGACAGGTGCTCTGTTAAGCAATATTCCAGAGAAAAGCAGTTTCCACAGTTCCGTCCTGGCTCCATATTGTAATGATCATGTGATGTGGAAAGAGCTTATATTTCATCCCGAATTAGACACCACAGAATCAGACAGATGATTGCTTAATGGTGAAGTGGCTTTACCTGGGAGTCCCCTTGGAACATCCTGTCTGCCCACTGGTACGAATGTGTGTGCTTTGTGCTCCCTTTGCTTAGGTGTAAGTGACAAGACCAGATACAAAGCAGTGGAGGCTCTTTTCCTGTTACTTGCCTGTTTATGAAGGACAATGGAAAAGAGAAGGGAAAGGGCAGCAGAGTGAGAGGAAATGGAGTGAATCTGAAAGTGGAGGATACTCACAGACTGAACCTGAAGCTGCAGGTCATTTTTTTCTTGCAGCAGGGTCACCATTTTCTCCTCCAGTTCTTTCCTTTTTGCCTCAGACTTTGCAAGCTCTTCCTTGGTTTTCTCAAACTCCTCCTTCATGTTGGCCATTTCCTTCTCAGACTCTGCACTCTTCAGCAAGGGCTTGATCTTGAAGAACAGCTTCATCCAGGGCCAGTGCTTGACGTTCATGAATGAACGAACATTGTACTGGATTATATAAATGGATTCTCTGAAAACACATAAAACAGTTTATGAGGGTGGTGAGACTCGAACTGGAATATATTCTCATTATTTGCCACACAGGATCAGCATTTACCCCAAAGAACTTTTGCATAAGACTTTTTTTCCCCAGCTCCCTTGCTTTTATTAAAGAGTCATATCCAATCCCTTATTGCAAAATGACTGGTTCAGTAACTTGAATGATAACTATGTCTGGATATATGAGGGAGAAATACTCCAAAATAGACAGACTTCTCTGGCGTATTAACAGGGAATCTCTGTCCTTCCCCAGTCTCAAGGGAAATGCAAGTGTTCAGGTAAATACCAGGGTGAAAACTGACATCCTTAAGTACTACTGCTGAGATTAAAAATCTGGCAGTTACTGTCAATTGTGGAAACAACAGCTAGATGCATTTTGGGCCAAGCAAAGGTCATATCAATAATGATTAAGACAGAAACAAAAAAACAAAAAAAGGAAATTTTTTTGTGGTATTGAATGCAAACGGATGTTGTTGATGCCTATAGTTCAAAGGGAGATCAGACAATTCCTTGCAGAGAAATCCAGTAAGAGTTACTGAATTCTTAGGAACTATGTATGGCTCAGGAAGTACCTGAGCTAAATATATGCTGCACAGTATTACAAATAAAACAACTGGTTGGCAGAGTGTCCTGTACATTTATGCAAGCCTTGTTCCCATTAAAGCTTTCACTTGTCAACAACATTTGAGAAAGTTTGCTTGGCTTGCCTAGTGCAGTCACTCCTGCACTCTAAATTCTGCATGATTCATCCCATTTCGAAGGGAGAGAGCTGAAGGGGATGTGGAATAGTTGTAAGTATGGAGTACTTTCTCTGTACAAGCTCAAATTGTTTTTAGATGATGGAGCCAGGAAAGGAAATTAAAGAAAGGGAGAGCAGAGAATGATTTCTGTATGTCATTTCTTACAAAACCAATGTGATCCAATGAAAGGATGAGAGAACATGTTCAAAACAGACAAACCTGAGCCTTGTTCAGTTGTCTGTCTCTGTCAAAATATTCTTTAAAGGCTGAAAACAGTAAGTGCATTTCTGGAGAAAATGTTCCCTGTTAAATACTAGGTATCATGATCCAGCTGTGTGGTCCAACTCCTAAACAGCCACTGCCAGAATCTGTGAAGCTGTTGTGACAAAGCTGTTAATTTGTACTTGCTTTGTTCCCCCTTTTAAAGGTTTTTTCCCAAGGACAGTTTTTTTGGTCTGAGGCAATGCACTGCACTGATGGACTTTTGGTCTGACGCAGTACAATTTTTAGTGTTTTCTTATATTACCTTCTTTCATTCATCTTTTTAAATTCAGTTCTCATGAGGTACCCTCTGCATATAGCTTGTGTATGAGTAATGAGGCTCACAAGCTTCTCATCTCTCATCTCTTCCAGGAGTCCCAGGAGACCCGCCTTGAAGAACACCTAGAACATAAAAGAGGGTCAAATGGTTTGAGACTTAGGCAGATACGAGGCCATTGACAGCCAATGCAGGGTAGTACAAGGCAGTTTTGGAAAAATGGCTGCAAAGTAAAGGTTTAACAGCTAGAGAAATTTTGTCAATATTCAAATCCTCAGTGTTCCTGTGATTCATGATAAGTCACTCTGTATGATCTAATCACATTATTGCAGTGTTGTTATTTGATGCCTGCTCCAGCGTCGGTCATGAAGATCTAGCTCATTAATAGTTATTGAATCAAAGAGCTAGCTTTCAACTTAGGACTATATCCTACTCTGTCTCTTTGCTGTATTCTACCCGTCTGTGTCAGGCTCAAGATTTGGTCTGTAACTCCCTTAGAACTGGTTTGAGAAGCACTCCTGATGATGCCATCCAGAGGGACCTGGACAAGCTCAAACAGTGGCCTATAGGAATTTCGTGCTGTCTATCAAGACCAAGTGCTGGTGCTGCACCTGGGGGGGAGCAACCCCTGGGATCAGTCTAGGCTTGGGGGATGAACAGATTGAGAGCAGCCCGGGGCAGAAGGACCTGGGATTGCTGATGGGTGAGGCTGGACAAACCCACTGCGTGGGCAGCAGGGGAGGGGGGGATTCTGCCCAGCTGCCCCCTCAGGTGAGACTCCCCCTGCAGAGTTGCTCCAGCTCTGGAGTCCCAGGACAGGAAGGACATGGAGCTTTTGTAGCAAGTCCAAAGGAGGTCACCAAATTGATCAGAGGGGTGGAGCAACTCTGCTGTGAGGAAAGGCTGAGAGAATTGGGATTGTTCAGCCTGGAAAAGAGAAGGCTCTGGGGTGACCTAATTGTGGCTTTCCAGGACCTGAAGGGAGCCTACAAAAAAGATAGTAGACTTTTCACAAGGGTCTGGAGTGACAGGACAAGGGAGAATGGCTTCAGACTGAAAGAGGGTAGCTTTAGATTTGATATTGGGAAGAAATTCTTTCCTGTGAGCGTGGTGAAACACTGACACAGGCTGCCCAGGGAAGCTGTGCCTGCCCCATCCCTGGGAGCGTCCGAGGCCAGGTTGGACAGAGCTTGGAGCAACCTGGGCTAGTGGAAGGTGTCCCTGCCCATGGCAGAGGGCCTGGAACCAGATGACCTTTGAGGTCCCTTCCAATCTAAACCATTCTGTGATTCTGTGTCTGTTCAATAGTGGAAGTGATTGGATTTGTCTCCAGAGAGAGCACTGCCTTGGTTGTGCTGACCAGAGAATCATTGTCTTATGTAACACTGCTTTGGATATGGAAGATAGGTTTTGTGTGCCTAAATCCCCTGAAAAGTATGACTCTCCAAACTTTTCTGAGCCTGTCTAACATGCACTGATATAAATGTGTTCAACTGGCAGGAGAAAGGGGCAGCAGAAAGTCTAGTTGCAGCCATGCTGGATCATGCTGGTAGTGTGGTGTTCCCAGGGCTGGCAGTACTGCTCCTCATACAAGAGCAAATTCTCCTTCTTGCTAGTGGTGTACTTTGTTTATAATCATCATGAAGGCTGATTTTGTTTGCAAAAAAGTATGTTCAACAAACAGGATAATTTGCCATAAATTATACCTACATTTCCTTTAAGTCTTTACCTTGGTGTGGCCAAATTTATATTGGTTGTGGTCAACATCAATGGAGGAAAGAAGCTTTTCTGAAGCCTTTTTGCTGTCAATGAATTGGCCTTCTGGAATGGCTGAGGCGTTAAGGATCTTGTACCTATAATGAGAGAGATTGCAAGAACTGGTTGCAAACAGTGTGAGGAGAATAGGATCCACTGTATATCATTAGATAGATGGAGACTGAGCTGTCTCAAAGCAGCTGAATATGTCATTTGAAATCCAGACAGTGTTGGCTGGCTGAACAAAACATGATGAAGAAGGGACGTGTCTATGGAACAATCTGTTGGCTGTGTAACTGGGCAGTATGCTGTTACATGCAAAATTAAGGCACATACTTAAGAGTGTCTGCAGATCCAGGAATTAGGACGAAATTAGTGAGAAGTTGTCAACCTCTTCTCAACTTGTTTCATTGATCAGAGGAATGCTACTCTAATTAGAGTTGAAGATGAATTAAAACTACTGACAAAAATCATCTATATTCCAATGGGAATGCAGATCTTACACAGCTTACAGTCTCTACAAGTAATATCAATGAATCCTTGAGTGGACAGAAAATGACATGGTATTGTTCTGCAAATGCTAACAGCAGTCTTAGCATTTTGCAAGATAACGATTAAGGTAATCCTGTGTCGTGGACAGAACCACCTAATCCTTCTAAAGAGGTTTCTTCAGATACATCAGTGTGGATGTGTGACTTTACATGGGAACACTTCTTATTCCCAAGTCTACCTTGAAAAAGAATATCTAAAATCAGTCTATAATGATACTTTATTCATTACACTGCAAGTGTTTTGCATCTCTTTGAATCATTGGGCATTGACTTCAGTTTAGAAATTCTGCTGGTTCTGTTGTTTCAAGAAATCTCTGGTCTGGTCAGAGAGAGAAACACTGGAGTGACTTAAGACAGTATTAAGGACTTGCTTCCCTCCAATGCCACAAATCTAGTCTGATTCAGAGGGTGTTTCTCCCATGATGTGTGTGTTTACTGATGCTGTATCTTAACAGACAGTAGTAACTGAAGACCTACCGTTGCTTGAAGTCTGCGTAAAGGATTCTGCTTGGAAACCCCTTCCTGCAAATTCGGATGCCTTCTAGAACCCCATTGCACCTCAGCTGATGCATCACCAGGTAATGGTCCATTTCACCTTAAGCAAAATACATCCATCGTGATTCCCCTTTTTCTTCCAAAGAATCTTCATATGTATTAACATTCCAGAATAACCTCTCCTCATTTTTTTTTTTTTCCTCCCCTAAAATTTGAGGAGCTCTTGGCTAAAGGTGCAGAAAGTGGAGACAGAACATGCCTTCAATTCGTACAAGTCGCAGAGAGTTTTTTCACTGAGCTTTACTAAGAATGTGAGGGCTACGAGTGCTTGTGAAAAGGCATGAGGAAACATTTTGCAAAAATGGCACATCAGTGCTTTAGGAGACCCGCTTAAAAATCTTCAACAACATCAGCCTCCTCACTGGATATAGTCAAAGGTGGCACTGTGCAGTGTAGTGCCATTCAGACAGTTGGCTCGTCATGTTCTGTAAGATTATCACACAGGAGTGGAGAAGCAGGTTACTTAAAGCTCTTAGTCTTTCTGTGGAGGACAGTTAATTAAAAATGGAATAAAGTTCCTCCTGCTAAAATATCTATTGAATATAATAATTAAGTGTATGACTGAGTCTTATCCCCAAATATTACAAAGTACAACTGGTGGAATAAAACTCTTGGAATCAGTTGTGTAGAAATTCCTATCCGCTGTTAGAGACATTCATTAATACAAAATGGTCCATACCCATAATTTTATCTTGTTAGTGTAATCAATAAAGATTTACCCAAAGAAATAGTTAGAAAAGTTAATCATAAGCATCCTGAAACCAGCTAAGAATCATATGCCAAGTTTTCCTTTCTTCATGTCACCTTCTCTAATCTGAATTACACAGTACTACTGTTTTTTTTAAAAGGCAAAAGCCAAGATTCCCTTTGAGTCATATCTATCAAAACAATCAACCCAACATTAAAATGACAGCCATATCTGGCAATGTCATCCATTCAAATATGTTTTTTTATTTCACTTGGTTTCCTTAATTCCCTCCTTTCACCTTCTCGACTGTCAAGACCCCAGTGGGATTCCTCTTTCTTCACTTTTGGATATGAAGTGTGGACATTTCCATTGGGGCTTCATTTGTAGTCAGTGGAGAGAAACAGGATCTTCTAGGATGTGATTTTTCTCATTCTAAGACAGTTGTATATAAAGGGCCAAATGAGTGATACCTTAACTGCCAGTTTAAAAGGGCAGCTTCTCTCCACTGAGTAGAAAAGGAGTTTATATGAATAGCTGGAAAGTGAATGTTACATGTGTGTTGCTTAAACCCTGCTTGTGGTCTTCAGGGTTACACACAGGGACATAAATGAGAAAGGTAGACATTCTTAAATTCATCTTTTGTTTCCTGAGCAAATTCTAAGCTCCTGCTTCCTGGTATTCCTGTTGCATCCATTATATTCCAACAGTATCTGCCTTATCATTCTACCCCTCTCAGGTCTCATAATGATTAGACTCCTACAACCCACCCTGGAAAACTCTTTGCAGGTACTTCAGTTTACTGACCACATGACAATACTCCCAAAACTGACAGTTCTCAGAGACTAAACTCGTTGTGAGAGTTTAATATTTAGTTAAAAAAATAAAAGTAACTTTATAACAAAATGCTTTCCAAATGCTAGCAGCACACAGCAGCTTGTACATGACATACAATTTCTTTGACAGTTCTCTAGTTCAGTGAATCAGATCCTAACACCGAATAATTAGGAACTGGTAAGTGGCCTTGGGATGAACCCAACAGTCCTGAATGATACAGTGGTCCCTTGAACTAGGCATTTGTTAAGGATTTTCTAATGCTGTTGCCCTCAACAGGCAATTTTATCAGCTCTGGTCAAGCTGATCTTTATCACCTTCACTTCTGTACACACACTAAACAGAGATGGGTAAGTGTTGTGGACCATGTAGTGCTCAAAATTTTACAGTCATGGTGGACAACACAAGAAAGTACACTTGGTTACTGTCCTGAAAACCAATCCCCACAAGGACTTTACATGCAAAGGGTTCAGTAGTTGGTTCGGAAGTTTAAGCAGGCCCATTCCCATTAGTCCCATGTTTCAAAGTATAATGATGGACTTACCAGGTGTCTTGGTCTCATTAGGAATGAGACAACGCACAAAATGAGGATGGGTGCTTCTCAGGTTAGTCATTAACTTGTTTAGATTTTCCTGTGATAGAACAAAAGAAGGGTTTCAGCTTCAAACTATAAAGATTTTTCATTCTTATGCAAATGTCAGGGAGTTACAGAATCACTAAATGGTTTGGATTGGAAGGGACCTTTGAAGGTCATCAAGACCAACATCGTTGTCCTAGGCAGCGACATGTTCCACCAGCCCAGGTGGCTCCAAGCCCCGTCCAACCTGGCCTTGGACACTTCCAAGGATGGGGCAGCCACAGGTTCTCTGGGCAATCTGTGCCAGGGCCTGCCCACCTTGATAGTAAAAAAATGTCTTCCTTCTATTCAATGTAAACCTGCACTCTTCCAGTTTAAAATCATTGCCTTTTGTCCTGTCACTACAGGCCCTGGGAAAAAATCTTTGTCTTTCTGATAAGACCCTTCATATGTTGAAAAGCCAGAATAAGGTGTCCCTGGAATTTTCTTTTCCCTAGGGTAAGCAACCCCAGCTCTCTCAGGTTTCTTTATAGGACAGATTTTCCAGCCCTCAGATCATTTTGTGAAAGCATGGTTCATGTAAAAAGAAATTCACATACCCTGAACACAGCAGACACTGTCTGGAAAGAACCCCCCTTCTTCTTAGCACCTTTCTTGCCACCACCAGCACTATCACCTTGGACGAAGTAGATGGGAGGTGAACAGTTAGAATAAGGAATACATTTTGTAGCCCTCACCTTCCTGTCTCTGGCCATGGGCCAATAAAATACTTAATTTTAAATACTGACACACTGCATGAGAGTTTAGTGAACTGATGCTACCTAGCTGTTGATCAGTGTATGGTGTATTTGGTCTCCAGTACAAGATTTAGGTTGCATCACAGTGTGTATGGCTTTGCTGGTGTGGAACAGCGTAGCCTGACCTAAGTTTCCTAACAGTGTACTCTGTGCTACTAATCACAAGGCTTTTACTATTACCCATAGCCCCATTAATTTATTTTTTTTTTTTACAAAATGAAATCCCAACAATGTGACTCAGCAGTGGACACTCATTTGTCAGTGCAGTGAAGCCTTCTTTAGAAAACTCACCTAATTGAATATTCCAGGTGAAGAATGCAGTTCTGTTCTGAGTTATGGCAGCCCCGAGACAGTAAGCAATTTATAGTCTCAAGAACACAAGTCCAAGCATCTCACTATCTTTCCATATTTACTACACCCTTTAAGCCAATTAAATTGAAACTTAAATGGAATCTTTGTGCTCTGAATTTCAACCTTATCCAAAATTTTATCTGCACGACCTTTGTTCTTGTCTTCCTGATACTGTTTACAGCTGACTCATCCCCAGTATCTCCTAGGGGCTTGCTCAGGCACTGTATGTCAGCCAAGATGACCCCAGGGAATGCCCCATGCACAAGCCCTGCTGTACATGTGCCTGATGACTGACTTGACTCCTGCTGGCCACTGCCTCTGCTTTTTGCCCAGCATCCAGGCTGCCAGAATATTGGGGTTGGTTTTTTGTGGTAATCTGGGCGGCCATTTTTGGTAAGGCAGACCTACTTATTGTCTGACTTGGTGGTCTTCAAAACAAACAAAAAAAAACCACAAAGAAAAGACAAGAGATTAGACTGCTTTCTGATGCCCATAGAGGACTTCTAAATTATATTCGCTGTCTCTCTCATTTCCCCTCACAAAACCAGGACTGCTCAGCTGGATATGAAGTAGTTCCATAGTCTCGTTTTAGTTCTTCCAGTTCACCTCAAGGAACAAAACTCTGTCTCCAAAGACTATAAAGTACTTGGACTCTGCACATGTATTTGGCACCTGTCTAGTGGCTGGGTAAACACGATGTGATTCACACAGCCAGGAAATCTGTGCCTCCTGTCACTTGGGCTTGGACTTGCTGTACTTTACTTCTCTGGATCACAGTTGGTGTCAGTTTGGGCATATCTGGATGCACAAAAGAGCAAGGCCACATTAGGAGCTGGTAGCCTACAGCATACCAGGAGAGGAGAAGCTGGAATAGAGTTTAGTTGATTCTTGCCTTATTGGCCATCACTGAAAAAGCACTCACCTGTTTCTGCACCAGCATAGTTAGAAAAAAGGAAGGACAGCAGCTTCAAGGATGATTTCTGGTATAACCCCACAACTGTTTCATTCAGGGGGTCCTTGTTCTTGTCAAGCCACCCAGAGATGTTGTAGTCCACGGTACCAGCATAGTGCACCAGGGAGAAGTGGGCCTCAGCCTTGCCTTTGACTGGCTTGGGCTTCTGGAAGTTGCTGGACTTGCCCAGGTGCTGGTCATAGAGCTTGTTCTTGAAAGAGGTGTCAGTTGCCTTGGGGAACATGCACTCCTCTTCCAGGATGGAGAAGATGCCCATGGGCTGGGGGAAATATGAATACATGGAGAAAATAAGGGGTGGAGAGGGAAGCCATTACTGCAAGGAGTAAGAGTTGAGGTTCACCTTACTGTTAAAGGCAATCATTAATGACAATCATTAAAGGAACCAAATTAATATTGTGTAGCCCCTCTCCATTCCATCTCAGCCATGTTGTTCAGGATATCATTGTGCAGAGGCACAGTGGTTTTATAAGCTGCCCCTTTTGATGTGAGAAGGTAATTCAACAGTAATGTGTCAATTCATCAAGAATTACTGGACCAAAATAAATGATCATAAAAGAAATGTGCTTTCCTAAAATGAAAAAAAATCTTCTACCTTCTCAATGAGCTCAATGCAGGCAGCCAGGTCCATCCCAAAGTCAATGAACTCCCATTCAATTCCCTCCTTCTTGTACTCCTCCTGCTCCAGCACGAACATGTGGTGGTTGAAGAACTGTTGCAGTTTCTCATTGGTGAAGTTGATGCACAGCTGCTCCAGGCTGTTGAACTGCAAATTCAACATATAAAAAAAAATACCCCTTAGTTTCAAGCAGTCCTCAATTAGCAAGTGTACCTATGGCAACTCACATCAAAAATTTCAAAGCCAGCAATGTCCAGGACACCAATGAAATGCTGCCTGGGCTGCTTCGTATCCAGCTGTTGGTTGATGCGAATAACCATCCACAGGAACATCTTCTCATAGACTGATTTAGCCAGTGCACCCACTGAATTGTACACCTGTAAGAAGCACAGCCATGGCAGTAATGAATGTTGAGTTAGCTTTAAAGTTGAAAGAACTGTGTGAAGAAATTGAAAAGCTGATCAGATGTTTATGTACCTGTTGGACATTTTGTCCTTTAGTTACATATTCATTCCCAACTTTTACCCTAGGATAGCATAAAGCCTTGAGCAAATCAGCAGAATTCAGACCCATCAGGTAGGCAGCTTTGTCAGCCACTAGGATCAGAAACAGCAAATGAGTTCAAAAGAGACAAAAAAAGGTGTCCTGGTCCTCTGGGATATTTCTGTTACAAGGAGCCTACTTTTGGCACTACTCAGTTGCACCTATTATCAAGAGAAACTCCCTGCAGTCCCACAGAGAGTATTCTCTCTGCTCCAAAGGCAGTGTCTCAACTACAGCACACTCCTGTTCCATGCCTGGAGGCCTGCAGCAGTGATTAAGCTTTATGTCTTTCTGTTTCCTTGTAGAACCTAAATTAAATAATTGACTTTGTGGAACTTCCAACAAACTTTAAAAATGAGTTTCTGGAAGGGACAATAATTTTCAAAGTGTTGGGCAATTTATGACACTGTGTTAGTAGCTCTCTCCTGGTGCAGGTCACAAGCAAACTCTGCAGTCAGCTCTACCTTCTGTGCTGTCTGGCTCCGCCTGCTCCTCCCGCTGCTTCTGCTTGAATTTCATGTTTCCATAGTGCATGACGGCCCCTGTCAGCTTGTACATGCCCACCTTCTCATCGGGGCTGAAGCCCAGGATGTCTACGGCGCTCTGCAGAGGCAATGGGCAAGTTGGGAAAGCACAGAGGCTGAAGCACAAGGTGCAGGTGGGGTTACTCTCTCTGCCCGCACCAAGCGTGCCCAGCACCATCCCAGTCCTGTGGCACTGGGATGTGGGACTGAGCCCCGGCTGGCCAGGGCTGGGCTGGCTGTGGGTGCGTGGCTGGACTCACGTCTGTCGCCAGCAGCTCCTCGCTGTCGTCAATACTGGCGACTGTGACTTCTCCTTGGCTCACGTAGGGGAAGTCATAAGGATTGGTGGAGATAAGGAGGAGATCTGTAGGTATATGGGGCACTGGAGCAGGTCACAAAGGAAAGAGAAAGCACTCACTGAGCCAGGCCCAGCACTGCTGGCACTCACCAATAAGCTCCGGCTTCTTGTTGGACATTATCTGGTAAAAAATATGATAGCTCCTTTCACTTGCTAGCTGAAAAGTCACTCTGGATTTCTCCAGGAGATCTAACCAAAAGAGAGATGCCATTCGTCTCCTGATAAAGTTAAGATTATAAGTGCACAAGTTCTGCTTGCACTGACTTGCTTCAACTCACAGGTTTCAATATCTGCAGAGGCCAGCTTGCCAGTTGCTCCAAAGTGAATCCGGATGAATTTTCCCTGTCAAGCAGTGCAGATCAACCCATTGGTTATGACAATCAATGATTGAGACATATTAAATATCTACATCCCAAAAATCTGAAATGAACTCACAAAGCGTGAGGAGTTGTCATTTCTCACAGTCTTGGCATTACCAAAAGCCTCCAGCAGTGGGTTCGCCTGGATGATCTGATCCTCCAGAGTTCCCTAGTTATAGGAGAAAATGCTTCTTATCAAACTTTGCTACTGGTTAATAACAAATATTGCAAAAGAGATATTACAAACAGATAATTCTTACACATCACATGTGATTTTAACCTAAAAATTAGAGTTTTTAAGCATTCATCAGCCAACACTCATGGATATTGCCATTGGTTTCAAATGTAAGAGTGCTGAAATAAAGATCTCTGTTTTATTTGATTATTCTACCTGATATCACATGTTGGATATCACATACACAGTCACTGCAGTGGAGCCCAGGGAGTTTGAAATTTGCATGAGAGGTGTTTCCACACTCTTGTTCATAAAGGCTATGACAGATAATGTGAAGATTCTTGAATTTTTTTGAAGGTTATTTGAGCCCAGGATACCCAGAAAGAGGTACAGCCTTTGGTAGGAAGCATCTACCAAGGAGAACGTACCAGTCCAGGAAGCCTCGTCACTGGTGTGCTCAGTCGCACTAGTGCTACAGACACTGATGGGTCTCTGACAAAATCATGACTGAACCTACACAGGGCGTGAAAGTGTTGCCAGGGATAATTTCCAAAATATATGGAAAATAAAGAATGAGAAAAAAAAGACAAAGCAGTTTATCCAGGTGAAAGAGGAGCGGCACTGCTCCAGTTACTGCATCCGTGTGCGTGCGTAGCGCTCAGCGCAGCCTGGAACGTCACCGTGGGCAGAGGGTGCCGTTCCCAGCCCTGTCTGCAGATGGCACGGCAGGTTTGAAATACTGTTTGTTAGTTCACTGTGAAGATGGACCCTATAAAATTCAGGCAAGAGAGTAATGCCCTCTCACATATATCTTTCAGCTTTCTAAGTGAAATTTCTCATTTAGAGGAGAGGAGAGGAGAGGAGAGGAGAGGAGAGGAATGTGTCAGTGCAGCTGACTACACCAACACCAAACCTCTTTTTAGTGCGCAGCTGTAACCAGGGAACTACCACAAGAGAATTGTACATGGATAACAGCATGGAAGAAGACATGGCAATTTGTTACACAAGTTCATTCTGGAGTCCTGTCTACAGGCTGAATGACAAAGTCCTGGAGGCTGAGGCAGTATTCTGGGGAAATGCTGTTACATGAGTCCCTTATTCTTATACTCTTGCCTTTCTCTGTACTCTGCTTTCAGCCTATATCTGTGATAGAATGCTGGCCTACACAGAATGATGACCTGAGTATTTTATTTTATGTTCCTATGAAGAGGAACATACTATTGTCACAGAGATTGGAATAATAAAAAAATAAAAAAAATAAATAGAGTATTCTGTGAATTAACTCAGAAAAGGGCAGAACAGGTTGCTGTCAGTCTGAGAGCCGGGTGATTTTCCTTATATCACACATGGTCTGCACATCTCTCAGCTGTCTGGAAGCTTTTCTGAGATCAGTCCTGGCATAGTGAGCAGCTGATGAAAGCTGAGCCCAGGAGATTCTACCATGGTGCTGATGGAAAGAGTGCTTGTGATGAACTTGTCTTGGCCATAACAACCCATCAGTCACAGACACCTGCCTCTGAGTGCAAAAAGAATATTCAGCCTTGGAATCTCCTTAAGTTCCGCTATGCCCTTGGGTACTCAAATAATGTGCTGACACGTGTCACCCCTTTTGATGCACATACCATCTCACAAGCTGCCATGGCACACACTTGTGCCACGAGGGTGTTTGTTGCTTGATTACTGCTGGGGAATGAAGCCTGTGCCTTGCAAATGCACCACTGGGCTCAGATTGCAGCAGCTGTGCTGCTCAGCAAAGGGACATAGGGGCATGTGCTTTCTTTCCTGCACGGATCCTTTCTGAGGTTACTTTCTAACTGTCAGGCAAGTAGTTCCAGCTGACCCAAATCTATCTCTTTTCTCATGCTGCCCTTCAGGGCACTAGCGTTGACCAAAGGCAGGAAAACAAGCCAGTGGAAACTACTACCTGATGCAATTGAAATGATTCTTAACTTCAGCACAACCACCCTAGAGTCCAGAGTTCCTGCCCCTGTCAATACGAATGAACTGAGGACCAGGAATGGCACAACCAGGTGTCAATGGAAACTGGCCGCTCTCTTTACACCTTCAGCCACTCAGGTGCTGTGTATGTGGCTGATCTCAGAGGAATCTGATGGGTAGGGAAATAGGTGGACAGTCAACACAGAGAAAGCCGCTGCCTAACATTGTTTTCCTCTCCCTAGTGAAGACTCACATGTGTAAATAGAGACTGGAGAGAAACTGAGTCATGGGCTTTTCCTATATTGGCAAAATTGTTTTATAGAGTTCAGAGTGATGGAGGATGGGTAGCAGGGGTCAACGAGCATAGGTATGTTCAGGCTGTGCATCCTGACTGCCTTATCTGTTGCACAATACTTTCCGGTTTTTGATAGTCCTGCAACCCCAAAATACACACTGGTACTTTCTGGGTACAGTGTGGGCAAATACTAGAAGGGGGAGCTGGTGTCATACCTGCATTTTGCCAGGCTGTGGATCTTTCTTCTTCTCACCAGTAACTGCAATTGTTGCGAAGTACTGGATGACACGCTTTGTGTTGACAGTCTTCCCTGCACCAGATTCTCCACTATTGAAATAAAAATATTAGTTATTATAGGAAATGTTTTCACTTCTCTGTCAGCTTTGTTGCTCATATGAAAATAGACTCACGTGATAAGGATTGACTGGTTGTGACGATCTGAAATCAAAACCACAGAAAGAGCTGTTCAAGCGAGATGTAAAGAACTTCTTTTCCTCAGACACTACTAACTGACTTCAAGGGAAAGAGCTATATGGCATCTGTATTTATCATTTTGTTACAAGATAAGCTAAATTCTACTTAGGGTGCATCTGGATTGTTTTTTTGTGCAGAAAGGATTAAGCAGCCCAAAATTTAACTTCGAGCAATGATGCTTTATAAGGCTTCCCACTTACTCTTTGAGGTTTTTATGTATAGACCTTGTCTTAAATATTGTTTAATTGAAATCAGACTGTTTGTTGTGTTTCTTCTTTACCATTTCTTTCAGTTCCTTACAAGGAGGGGGGGCACAAAGCTATACAGCTTTTTTTTTTCTTTTCCTTTATTATCTGACAACTCAAAGGTCATTAAGATGTTACAGGCAGTCTGATCTTGAGCTGTGCTGTGGGACTATGAGACTGCTGAGTAGAACCTAAGATGCCTGAACTATTAAGTGTTCCTCGACCAAAAAGGCAGCCCTATGCATATCAGGTTTTTCCACCCTTGCCAAAGGACTCACCAGTCAGCATGAACTGATAGGCATTGTCAGAGATGGAGAAGATGTGTGGAGGGGCCTCCTGGCGCTTCTTGCCTCGATAGCCAGTCACCACCTCGGGGTTGTACACGGGCAGCCACTTGTAGGGGTTGACAGTGACGCAGAAGAGACCCGAGTAGGTCTGCGAGGAAGGGAGACAGCACGTTGGCTTCCCCTGGGCCTGGCAGAGCAGCTCCTCCAGCTGCCCAAAGGAAGCTGCTGCTGCCACTTACGTAGATCATCCAGGCTGCGTAACGCTCTTTGAGGTTGTACAGCACAGCGGGCTCGTGGAGGTGGGTCATCATGGCCATGTCCTCGATTTTGTCAAATTTTGGAGGGTTCATGGGAAAGACTTCATCATCCTTTACAGTCACAGTCTGGCAAAAACAGAAGGAAACAACAGGAGAAAAAATCTGAAACAGGGAACTGCCTGAACTGGATGAGCACATTTGAGTTACAGTTGGTATCACTTACTGTGTCATCGTATGTTTTAACTGTGACTTTGCCACTTTCTCTGCTCTGTATGGTACCTTTCACATACATTTGCTTGTTATCCACTACAAAACAGGCTGCCTTAGCATCAAATGGGCGATTCTGGGCTTCAATTCTCTCTTTCTCTGACTTCCGTAAATAGGGAGCAGCTTCTCCAAAGATTGCCATCTCTGCATCCGAACTCATGGCTGCAGTTGCTCTGGAGGAATACAGAAAAGCTTCAGAAAGTTTGTGCATTTCTAGTTTATATTTATCCTGGCAGTGGTCACGCTCAATGACTAACAGGAAGAGGAGGGCTAATCAGGCACTTGAATTCTGCCTAAGTTTTTAGTGTCTGCTGAAGAAGTGCTAATAAAGAAAGTTCCTTTTTTATGCAGAGGTGTATTGTCTTCCAAGACATTCCCCTTAAATGGGATGCCTCTGTGCCCCAAAACATGGGCAGAGAGACTGTCAAGCTAGAAGTCTTCAAAAGCTGGCTTGCTCTATCTTCATCTGCTGCTCACAGAGATGCACAGCCACATCCTTCTCAAAGCCACATCCACAGACCCACCGAGATTGTTTCATTAGACATCTGAAAATTTAGATGCAAGTAAGATCTGTAAGTTATGCACATTGGCTTCACAGGAGATTTCCCAGTGGAGCTCTTCTTAACACCCTTCTGTTTTCTATGCTGTAAGACTAAGAAGGGGAAATTCAACTAGTTTCTGTCTACAAGAAGAACAGGAATAAATTGTGAGGGTCAGTCATCACCTATCTAAAGCCAAACCTGTTTATCATATGTGCCAAATATAAAACATCTTTTCAGACATGTTGCCAAATCTGCCAATAAAGGAATATCATATATTGCATATAATAATTAGTAACATAATATTAGGAAAATAACATATTACCCAGATAAATAAATATGTCATATAACATTTCAAAGAATTTTAATTACAAAGTACCTTTTAACTTTAACATATTCTATAATATTGGTTATGAATCACTAAAAGATAATTAATATGTACCAATATGTACCAGACATTTTCATGGATTTGTTTAGTAGAAATATTTCAAAAACTGCTTTATGTTGGTTTATTTTGTAATTTTTAAAAAAAATCTGTAAAAATTCTGCAACATGATAAATGCTATTGTTTGCAACAGTCAAAACTGTCATGGATAATTCAAGAGCATCTGGAAATAGCACCAGCAGAAATAACATAGGCAGGAACTAGCATAAACAGAATGTTCTTCCCCAGGCAGGCTAATATACAGGCTAGAAAAAGGTAATACAAAAATTCTGAACTCCTGCTACTTCATGTGCTGTCTGACACACTGTGGGACTTAAGAAGAAAAAGGACAGAATTGAACAACTCTGATGTGTACACCCATGGGATTACAGTACTGAAACTGTCCACAAGGAGTGGTTTTATGTGCAAGAAAATGATGAAAGGAGTATAAAGGCATTTGTAATACTACTTCTGGACATGTTGTTGGAGAGTGCTGATCTCTCTCAGCAAAAGCTCTGTGAAATGGGATCTACACTCAGCAATGACTTTGAGGGACTGCCTCTTGCAAGAGCTTTTAGCACCCAGGAATTTCCAAGCACAAAATCCATAACCTTTAACTTACTTTCGAAGTATTGTTCTGCCTATATAGATCCCAGAGGTTTTGCCTGTGTTATTCTGCCTCTGAGGAGCTCAAGAGAAGCAATATCAAAGAAAGAGCAATTTCACAATGTCTATGAAAAGGTGAAGCAGAGTATCAGAAAATGCCAATACATTATCAGAAAATTCCTCAAGAGTGACAGCCTTTTAACCTACTGAATGTCTTTGACAGGAAGTAGTGTAAAATTTCCATCTTTTTCCTGAACAGAGAAGGTAGCATTCTCTGGGAGAATAAGGTATATTGCCATCCCTTTCGTCTTCAATTTCAGTGAACACTTTTTGGTTTTAGGATACCATCAGGTGGAAGACAAGGTCATCCTGAACTTTGTTCTGGTTTTGCTGCCTGTGTAATAAGTAAATCAGTAAATAATGTTCTAGACCTTACCCCACAGGAAACTAATATTTGAATTGTACTTTGAGCCTCCTCTTTGAACACAGCCTTTGTTTCAGGCTTCCAGCTGTTGTGTGGATGGCAGAGGATGAATTTGAATCATATATAAATCCCAGAATGCAAGGTTACACCAAAAAAAGACATCGCTGTCTCTGTGTCTCATGCCCTCTTGGCTAAGCTTGAGCATCTGTAACTTTTCTCTCCCAATAACTGTAGTATTCCTACCAAGAACTGTGAATATGTTCATGTTGATTAAAACATAAAACCTTTTCAGTGCCCCTTGTTCTATGTCACTGTTTATTTGCACCTGCCCTCACCATTGTCCCGGAGAGCTTCACTCACTGCACAGGATCAATTAGCAAAAGTATGTGTTATTTGTTCAACCCTTACCTTCAGAGAGCCCACGAGGAATTCTGCTTTCAGTACCTGTGTGGAATAGCTAAAGAAAGGACAGAGAGAGTTACATCAAAACCAGTCTGTTGCCTTGAGCAGATGCTGTATCAAACACTTCTACACCCTCTGCAGCCTCTCCAGAGAGCTGACCTGCACACAGAGCCAAACAACTCCTGAGCTACAGCAAAATGCCACAGAAAATCTTGTATTCCCACCCACACTACTGTGAACTGCTGAAAACAAATCCAATGTTCAGGAAAAGATCAGCTACTTTACGTATACAATCCCAGACAATTTCATCTGCCTTCAGAGTTAGTTTTCCTGTGCCTTTCACAGGACTTGGAGGTAGCAAAGTTTTTCTAGAAGAAATGGTGCTCCACGGCTCTTCTGCTTCTGCTTGTGCCACCACGCTGGAATGGTTTGGGTGGTATAACCTTGACATGGCATGCAAAGCATGCCCTGAAGTGTTAGAGGTGGGGAATGAGAAGAAAATCCCCCTACATATTCCATCTCTTTGTGGAGCTGTGGAGATGTCATGGTCAGAGTATGAGGCAGGCAGATGGGACTTACCCTGAGATGCTGAGGTAACAAATGATAAAGTTGCCTTCAGCTGTGGCTCTTTATATGTAACCTCCTGCCCAGGCAGCTTTAGAGCACTCTATTTTTGGTCAATAATAATTTACTCTTTATTTGTAAACGTGTTGAAGCTCTGATCTCTCTGCTAATTACTCAGAGACAGGATGGGTTTTAGGTTGTATTGAGTCAGCTGCATGACCTGTTCTTTTCACATTGCTCTGTGCCAGGATGGAGGATGGAGTGACCCAAAGACAGCTCTGATAATGCCAAATACGGCAACACTTGGCTACACACTGCCAGAGTTGCTTTAGCCAGCAGGATGGGGTTTTTCTAATAGTACACAATTATTTGTTTACAGATATAATTTTATTGGATCCCATCCTATCCTCTCTATTTACACTGACAGAGAAGGAGAAAGATTTAGCGAGGCAAAATTTTTTTCTCATTAAATTTTTTACACCACTGTGTGGGGCACAGGCAAGCCTGAAGCCAGCCTTGAAACTGGGACAGAGCAAGGCAACTGCCAGCTTATGTGCCACAGGACAGACTTGCAGTCCTGGCCTGTAGGTTTGCAATATCTGAGGGCAGCAGGCATGCTCAAGATCTCAGCCCTCAGGAAGGAGCCTGACTTTTGGGCTCTGTTGCCCTGCAGAGGATGCCATGGAGAGGCTGGATGGCAAACCACAATAACTGTAGCCTGCTCTGTAAGGGGATGTGGAAGTAGCGTGTCTGCACCTTCAAGAGTATCTGCTTAAGGACTGGTTTTTGACACCACAAGGGACAGTAAGAAAGGGAGAAAGCCATAACTGAGAACATACTGGAACATAAACCTGCCTGACAAATAGTAAGGGAGGAGGTGATGTGAACCAAACCTGATCAGTCACATTGCTTGATGAAGGCATGTGAGAGTGTAAAAGTGCTTATTCCAACAAGCTTGTCAGCTCAGGGACTATGTCTTTTGGGAAACTGAGGTAAAAGGGGAAGTGCTAAACAATGTGTAAAGACAGACATAGGTCTGGCACAACAAATATGGAGACAACAACAAGAAACAAACTTCATCAGTAACACTGATGGGCTATTAGGAAAGTACAGATGCCACTTCCAGAAAGATCAACTGGACTTCATGACTGATAAAACTGTGAATGAAGGGTACCCCAGACAGGGTTGAGGTGGGTGCAGGAATTGACAGAGCTGCACAAACCCATGAGGGGATGTGCAGGGCAAGGGGGAGCAGGAAGGAAGGGAGGAGTAAAGAGGAAGGGTGTAAACAGGGGCCAGTCAGTGTGCTTGTCCGAGCACTGCACCTGGTCACCATCGTCTGCCCCGTCTTCTTACATATCAGTAAAGCTTTTCTTAACTATCTCTTTGTGTGATCTCCCTCTCTGTCCTGCTTGTGCATGCACTGACTACGCACCGGCTACTGGTGAGGCTTCAGTGTACGTGTGTGTGAAACCTGGGTGGGTGCTGCCTGCTGGAGCAGGCTGGGGACATCCCTGGCATGTGGAGTCAGCTGCTGGAGCCACCGAGGTCTCAGCATCAGCTACCAGAGGGAGTGGGGTCTTTAGCCTCCAGGCAGCTGCGTGGGAATGGAGTGTGTTCCTAAAGCCAGTTCACTGGGGAACACTGAGGTGAATGAGTGGGTTAGTGTGGGTGGCTGGAGTGGGACCAGAACTAACAGCCCAAGGGCCTTTTTCTGGCTGCTGGAAACAGGAGGTGAGTCTCTGTTCTCCCTGAGTCCTGGTCTTTATGTGTGCATTCATCATAAACGTTAAGCCAGGCCAGCTGGTCAGCAGGGGAGCTTTGGGTCCAAGCTGGGGTGTCAGGCAGCCTGTGCTGATGCATCCACGGGACCTGTGAATATGAGGTGCCTGTGGGATGAATGTAGGTGCTGTGTGTGTGTGTGTGTGAGCATCAAGCTGGACCAGAGGGCAAATAGGTAACGGGGAGGTGGGTCAGAGGGCTGGTGTCTGAGCTGGGACAGAGTTGCTGTCCTGGACCCAAGGGAGCTGCAAATGTCCATGTGCTTGGGAACCTGGTGAGTGGGTCTCTGTGACTGCACTGGTGACTTCTGTCTCTGCCAGCCTCCCTGAGGAGAAGAAGAGGATGTGTCTCTGCCTGTGTGATACGGGTGCTATTGATGGTACCGTGTGTGACTGCTGTTGGCAGCATCTGACTGTGACAGTCTCTGTGGCCAGTCTCTTGTGTCAGTGTCCTGTGTGTGTCTGTCTCTTTGTCTGTGTTTGTCTCTGGGGCACATGCTCAGTTTTTCTGCTTGAACCTACCAAAGTGACAGCCGTGTCCTTCAGCCTGAGCAGAATCACTGGGTCCATGGACAGCAGTGGCCAGGCAGGTTTGGTGGGCTGGAGTGGCTGGAGGAGGTGGCTGTGTGTTCTAATGTCACTTAGCATTCTCCATCACAGAGGTGCAATGGTTTTGGAAGCACGTGTGGGAGACTTACGCTTTTGACAAGCACTTATTGGAGCCCAGCTATGTAGCATCTTCCTGGGTTAGGAGTGCACAGGTGGAGACCTCATTGACAAAAATGCACGAATTGGACATGGTGATGGCTTTTGAGTCAGGATGTGCCGCCTGACAAGTCATGAGTGTAGAGCAGGACGTTCCACTGACAGAAATGAAGGAATCTCCCCAGATAAGCATTACTCGGCTTAACGTTTTGAGAGGAATAGCTATTTTATCTGTGTGATTTCTTCTGAGTAGTGATGGTCAACTTAGACCCCGTTTCTGTGTGTAAAATGTGTATGGTATTAATTTTTTCTCAGGGACATAATTTCATGTTTTTTTAATTTTGTCTGCAGCTTTAATTAAAAGATAGTTACACGAAGGAAAGTGAAGAGTGAAACTCTCTTTCCTTTGTCTTGAAGCTGCTTTGATATGAAGAAAAAAATAAAGTGTTCTGAGTTAGAACAAATAAGAGAAAGCCAGAGATAACCATGGTTCTGTAGGATCACCACCAAGGAGGTGTTCATTTATGACATCTAATCAGCAGCTGCTTGCTATAAAATATATAAAAAGGCCTTTAAATAATATTTAGGATGTAGAGCTGAACGGTAGGGTGCAAAAGCATCCTGTGTCCTAAGCACACCTGAAGACTATTTTTACTTTTTTCCCCCTCTTGGGGATTAGAATTTCAGCAGGAATGGTGAGATTGTTAATTTGTTCCCACCTGGGCCCATGTGCAGGATGAGAGCTCTGTGGCTACCTGAATGAGTGCTTGGGATCTGCATTCCTCAAGTGACACTAAGAGTTGATTTCAGGTCACTCAGCTTGGGAAAATACTCTTACTGTTAGGAGTAACAAGAGATGAGGTTGCAAGGTAGATTTGTCATCACTACCTCATCTTCTCTTTATTTTAAAGGCAGAAGAAACATTTGTCAGAAAATTATTTGAACTTTAGAGGCCATGCAGTCTAACCACTTCTTTCAGGGAATGACCCAGCTCCCTCTCTGGAAAGAGATGAGTTGTCAGATGTGTTGTTGTCATCTCTTCACGTTGGCTTGGCCTGGGGAATGTCCTTGGTGCATTTATACAGTTCTCATTGGCTGTTTATTTTGGATTATGTTCGTGGTGCTTATGATTTAACTACACTGTATAAGAAGCAAAGGCATCTGTATTGGATTTTGCTATAGAAAATGGATTCCTACAGCGTTGAGATGCATCCTATTTCGGCCTTTTCCCTTGCTTCTTGAATCTTTTCTAGTATGTTTTTCTATGCTTTTATTACTTTTTTTTTTTAAAAAATCAGTCGTTTTCAGTCTCTCACAGTCTGACCTGAGCTGTGAGCACAGTCACTGTCTGAAATGACTGCAACACCACTCAGATGTGGAGATAATATTGTTATTGTATTTTTCTTTGACCAATTACTGTGTATCAAATATTTAAATTATCTGTGCTTGGTTGCACCATCAAAATTGCAGGTATTTTTTACATTTTAACAGTTTCAGGACCCGGGTTTGGTACCCTGCATCTATATTACAGACAATGATCTTCATTATTTGTTATATGCACTTACATTTGCATTTTAATCATGTGCATCTTTAGCTTAAGCATAAGTGTACCGGAACCATGATTACTCTTTGTCAGAGACTATCTGATCATCTAATTTCTTTGTAATTGAAGTGATTTTGCACTTTCTCCTGGGTAAAAACCAGTAAAACAATATGTCGTGAAGAACCAGTCCTTTCCAAAGGCACACCCACGCACCGGTGACCCTACACTTTCAGAACCATTTTGACATCTGTCAGTTCTGCAAATTTTAATCTGTGTAGTGTGTGCTGCTCTGGTCTTGTGGTGTTCTACCTCACCAAAATACCTACAAATGAAAATCAGCAGATTTTTGCACTATTTTTATTATTGTTTTTAACAAGACATTATAAAAACTCTCAAATATCAACACAGGTTAAGCTACCTTGAAGACAGTGGAAATTACTGGATTGAGTTCGGCATATCAAGAATTCCAGTGTTTCCCTCAAATCAATATCAATATGATTAGTCTATTACTTGCAACACTGTTATAAGTGTTGCACTTATGTTTATTATTTATAGAATTTTAAATTGCAAGCTATCCGCTGGAGTTTCCCCAGTGTTTCAAGAATTATTGAAAATTATTATCTATTATGCTTCTGCAAGACGATGTCTGTTTGCCTGGTTGTGGAACAAGTTACTTCAGACAAGTCATGCAGAAAGAAATGACTGCTATGGAATAAGCTCCACCTGAGGAATGACTAAGAAGACTTTGATTTTCCAGTTTGAAAAAGTTTCAGTGGAAAAGGTAATACATCTGTACTATCTGAAAAATCCTGAGTGTCATAGATATATTCAATGTCTCTTTTATGTAAGAACTGTGCAATGGCAAATGCAAGTAGGATAACGGTTCAAAGCAGGTGAAAGGAATGGTACCAGAAGACATAATGGATGGTAACTACACAGGGCATCTGACTTCAAGGGTCAGTGAGAATGGCTTTCCCAAGGGAATGGGGGAATGAAGGAGAAGTAATAAAGATAATGTTCTAGATGTCTGGGAATTAACAAGTTTTTTTGGGAGAGGACCTGGGGTCATGAGAAGCAGGGGACTGGAGGTGGTGCAGATGATGAGTTTCAGGGATCTTATGAAATAACAGATAGTGCATTTCTCCCTCAGCCGAAAGGAACTACTGTTACAGGCAATTGCAGTCCCAGGGTTGTGATTGCTGCCAGCAGATACAAGAACCTTTAAGTAGAACCTCTTCTTTTTTGTTGTTTTGACAAAAAATCATTTCATTTTCTTCACAGGTAATGATGTCTGGCACTGTCTCTCTCAGAAAACACCAAATATCTGTAAACCAGTCCTATACCTCTGTACACTATTTATTATGCTTCTGGAATACAAAAACTTCTCCACGGACACCCCCTTGTCATGGGGGAGAAGCTTGTGTGCCCTTGTGAGGCTGTGAGCTGTGCTGGTGGTGGTTGTGCCTCTGGTAGGGTCTCCCATGCTAGTCAGGTCTCAGCTGAAGGGTCAGACAAAGTGTGTCCACGGACAGGATGGGCTCGCCGGCCTTCCAGCAACCACCCTAGGAGAAGG
>VWZG01011630.1:26630-38101 GCA_013396735.1 Grallaria varia | reverse complement strand
TTCTGTTTTTTTTTTTTTATGTCAACAAATACAAAGTTTGTGTGGGGAAAAAAGTGAGTGTATCTACGTGTTGAACTGTATCACTTTGAAGAGAAAGATCAGTATACACTTAATCCTGTTGTAGTTTGAGATGATTTTTCCAAGCACAACAAAATAAAATCAGAAGTGTTATTTACAAGTTATATTATATTTGCACTTTTTTATTTCCCATTGGTTTTTTTTCCACTTCCACAAGACATCCTTACAATCTTTAATTTATATTTTTTTTCACTTACTAATGTAAGAGATTTATAAGACACTACTGAAAAAAAAGAAACCCTCCAAAAAAACCCATGCACAGCCTAGTTGATAGTCCTATGTCTTCTCTACCTTTCCATACTGTACAGTCTCTCTTTGTATGCCTAGTATATAGTTGAATTAATAGTAGTTTAAAAAGAAATGTTTCTAATACTGTAATATTCAGGTCTCTGAGATGTTCAGCCAGGGAGACTAATCCTTCTTTTCTTCACTTTTTCTGTGGAGTTATTTATATAGAGCTACAATTATTTAAAAAAATACATTTTGATACTGCATGTTTTGTCAATACCAAGTAAATAAGTTGGCATGTGTTACCACTCCATTTTTTTTTTTTTTTCAGGGTGTCTGGAATTGAAAGAAGACACCATTGAAAATCTTCTAGCAGCTGCCTGCCTCCTCCAGCTCCCACAAGTAGTAGAGGTTTGCTGCCATTTTCTAATGAAGCTTTTGCACCCATCCAACTGTTTGGGAATACGAGCATTTGCTGATGCACAAGGATGCACAGAGCTTATGAAGGTGGCTCACAACTACACCATGGTAAGGCATTTTTGGAATATCTAAACTATAATCTTATAAATACTACATATCCTCTATAAGTAAAAAGACCTTGTTTGATTTTGGCTTGAAATTAGTCTGTACTTCTATGGAACTTTATTCATAAGTGGCCCTTTTTAATCCATGGAAGTGGTGATTTTTATTAACTTCAGTGAAGTTATGAGAACTGGCCTTCCATGATAGATGCACTGTCTGCTGGGTCAGAATAGTACATGTCTTATTTCGCTGCATGATCACATACAGGTGATAAAAGTGTAAATCCCAAGAATACTTTTTAATCATTTTCTTTTAATTTGGCTTTAGGGAAGCTTTTTAATTGTCATTGCGCATGGGAACAATATCAAGGGATGTTTTGTTGGGTTGTGGGGGTGTTTTGTCAAGAATTATCCCTCCTTTTAGTCTTCTGTGAAGTAGATTAAGACAGAGAGTTCTACAAATAAAAAATTTTATCTGGCAATATTTAATTTTTTCTAGTTATGTCTGACAGAACAGGTATGTCACTAGTATTAAAAACTGATCAGAATCAATGAAGCAAAAATACACTATTTATTCAGAAACTAAAGCATATTGGTAGCCATTTGATTCTTCATATTTTGGCAAAATTAAAAACATCTGGCTCATGAAGTTAAACTTACATAAAGAGTAGATTATGTATCATTTAGGAGAAATAATGGTCTCTTAAGGCCTATTCTGAAATTATTATTGAAGTAATAGAGCACATTTCAGTGAATCTGCTTCTCTTGTTCAGAAGATACGTCTGTTATGTCCTTATTTTATTTATTCTTTTCAGTAGCTAATAATATGTTTTAATTCCAGATTTAACTGTTCTACTTCATCTGATCTACTTTAGAATGAGATTGCGCTAAAATTGAAGAGATATGTTTTGAAATAATTCAACATTTTTAACAATATTTTTTATATTTTTATATTGCTTCCATAATTTAAGTTTTAGTGTGGGGGTTTTGGGAGCAAAAAGCAGTATAATGAAGAATGAAAAAAAAAAAAACACAAGAGAAAAACATTGATTTTAAAAAAAATATTGCTGTTCTTTAAAACAACTTACTGAAATATTTTTGAGTGAATGAAATTACTCATTATAGTGCATTTGAAGACTTGTGACTAATACATATCTGATGTATCACAAAGTCCACAAAGATTTCTGCCCATTTCTAAGATACTAGGTATATAGTCTATTATTCTTTTTAATGCTCAGATGTAAAATCTGAACTATGTATAAAGGGAAAATCACCAACAAAATATGGCAGATCAAAAATGAAGTCAGTTGTAATTAATACTCAAGCTCTGTTTTAATTGCAGTGACATTTGCAAGCATGCACAGTAGTCATACGTTCTCTTTGATTGAAAAACAAATACATCTACTCAGCAATTAAATTACAATATTTTTTCTGACCCAGTGAAAACATAACAGATAAGCTTCATAGTGTATGATATTTTCATAGTCATCATGTTCATTTAGGTTTGAGTCAGCTTACATCTATTTGACTTAATCTTTTGTGTTAAACGGTGTTGAAGACCAGTTGGGATTGGGGGAAGAGTGCCTTATTGCCTGTCTTGAGTACAGCACTCTCAATCAGGGGGAATCCACATACGAGAAAAGTGATTAGTTCTTCTGCATTGATGCACAGCCAGGAAAAACCTCTACGGTGCAGGGAAGATACCCTGGGGAGTGTGACAGAGGAACAGCAAACAGAGACCCTGGAATGTGAAGAAAGGATAGAAAGGTGATGAGCACAGGCAAAGATCGGATGCATAGTCTTTGAGGTGACAGAAAGCATTATTTTTTTCCTTCAGGCCACAGAAAATTAGTATGGACTGTGATGAGAGCAAACATAAAGTAGGGCAAGAGGGAGTTTGTTAATAAACTACCCCTGTCTTATGCAGAGGATTTGAGGGGAAGCCCTCTAATAACAGAATGGAAAAATCACATTTCTTTTTAAAAAAGTGCTCATGCCTTCAAAAGAACTTCAGGGCACTTTATTTAAAGCTTTTCAGGGTTCTTTCTTTAAGACTTGAGAGTGATGTGTCTCAAATTCTGGCGCTGTGAATCCTCTTCCAAGGTGTCATTGCAAAAACTTGTTGTGAGTAGGAAGTAATAGTACTCCCTTAACTCTGGCATATTGTACAATTGTTTGCTTGTAAAAATTTACCATTCCTTGAAAGAAATAGAAAATAAATAGCTTAAGAAGTTTCTAATATGCAGGCAGAATAATATATTCATGAATGCACCTTTCAAAGTTTCAGAGTTTCAACTTCCCAAAGAAAAAATATTTTTTGTTTTTGAAAATGTGAAACATAAAGCAAGTTGAATTTTCCTTAGCTTACTGTCTGAAATATTCACTTAAATTATGCACCATATTAATAGTGGAATTGTTAGGAAATTAACATCTCTGATGTATGAAAAGCACTTACTGCAAGAAAACTTGGGTGGAGGGGAAGCTCTGACAGCATTTGAGGGAACTCCAATGGCTTTTGAACAGTGAAATAGTATGATTTCTTTTTGCATCTTTCCAAATCATTAGGAAGATTGAGTTACTTTCAGGATATTTAACACTATACTGCCAAAGTATTTTAATAATATATCAGTTATATATGGTATATATATTATTTATATATATCATATATGTAATATATGAGTTAATAGGGATTTATAGCTGACTGTCTGAATAGCCAGTTGTAGAATGCTAATCATCATAACGTTTTTTTAATAGAGTACAAATAGCAAAGCTAAATGGAGTAGATACAAGTGTCCCCAAAATAAAGAAAAATGAAGGTAATGACTGAAATTATCTACTTTTCATCTTGCTCTTTGCATCTACAAATATAACTACATTAAGCGCAAGAAATTCCTTTTGACCCCACTGTATGTCTCTTCAGCGTTATAGCCAAGAGCTGCCAAAACCAAAAATAATACTCTTTATTCAACTAACCGTAATGTATTTCTATACAGATAGGCCTAACCAGAAATAAAAGTGCCGTACCATAAATTTTTTTGAGATAAAATTACTTAAACAATAGTTCTACAGTGATGGGAAATGCAGAGCAAAAAAAAAGTTTTTCAAATAATCTTGCAAAAATAGATTTGCCAGTGTGGCTTATGTGATAGAACATGTAATAAGTTTAATATATGACTCAAGTTAAATCTCATGTTTGAATAATTTTCCTTCATAGGTAATTACATAGTTGAAATTAAATATTCATTGATAAATTGTAATAAAATAATAGCTCTCTTACTGCATTGTACCTGGCAAATGTCTCACAGCTTTTCTCCACCAATTACTTTTAAGTAGGAAGTCATTCACAATTGTCTTTACAATAGCATTTTAATGAAAATCAATATATTTTCAAGGAAATGGTTTGCTTCATTGAATCTCCATAAATGTGTTAATTTTCATTTTTCAAAAGAAATTTCCTTGCCTAGTGTCCAACTTGATGTATGAGGTTGGTGGAAGAGAAGAAGAAGCTATAATGTCATAAAAAGTTAATGAACAACAAAAGTTGGAGATTTCTATGTTTACATTCCCTGTACATTTTAGAAATGGAACTTGTATAGCAAGGTGTAAAATGAAAGCGTAAAGAGGAAGAAGTTAATAGTAAGAGCAAAATGTAAATTTTCATTGGTTTCTTTTTTTAGGCACATCAGATTTAATGTGTTTTATTTTAATTCTGAGGTATGCAATCACCCTGCCAGTGTTTTATTGTGATTTAAAATTTTCATTTTTCTTTTATTTTTAATGAATCCGCTAATTTAAATGGCAGCACAAATATCCGTGTCTCTTGATTCAAGACTTCTGTACTTCTTAATTACAATCTGGGTTGTTACCAGCTTGTCAATTTCTGAAAACTTTCAATCTGCAGCTCCATATGTCTGATAAGTTTACTTTTCTAATTTATTGCCAGAGTTACATTATAGTAGAGGGAAATGCAGGTGTGATGACTTTTTTAAAAATAATAAAAAAAAAGGCAGCAAAATGAAATATATTGGTAGACTAAAGCAAATTATTTCTTCCGGCAAACATTTTTATTGACAGCTCTTTATTCTTCTAGTTAGAAGGGAGTTCATATGTAGGGAACCTAACCTCTAAAGTCCATGATTTATCAGCTTGGCATGCTTGTCAGAAATTAGTCATGCTATATGGACTTACCTGTCTCTAGAAAACAGAGTAAAGTCTAATTTGAAATTGTGATGGTCACCTTGTTGGGATGTAACTATTTTGAGAGTATATAATATTTTAAAAGATACTCTATTTTGAACTTGTTTATTTATTGGTGAAAGTTTGTAATAGACTATGCTAGATTAATGGACTCTGTGGCCTTAATGTACCATTAGTCCTTTTCATAACATCTGCTTTTCTGCTTTGGTAAATATTGAGAGAGGAAAAGTAAGTAATGTTTTTCCTTAAAAAGATGATTGTACTTTGGTTTTAAAGCATGGGATATTATAAAAAAATAAATCATATTTGGTATGGTTTTCTTTACAAATGTAATTTGTTTTCTCTCGCCCAATAAGGAACATGGTCCTGCTTTGTGCTACGATGTATAGATAATGTTTAGAAATCGAGAGTGTTACATTCCAAGATACAGTACCAGTTTCTTCATCTCATTATCATGCTATTTGACTGAAGCCTGATAGCTTCAAACAGAAAACTGAAATACCTCATAGATATAACTATTTAATCTGTCAGTGCTTCACCTATCAGGAAACTTCACTTAAACCTCAGTGATCATTTTGCATCTTGAAACTGCAGTTTGAGAGTTGAAATGATAGAGCTTTTTTTACACATTTTTATTTCATCATATTTCAAGACGACTTGCTAAACATGAACTTGGAAAATCTTCATATTACTTTGATGCACTGAGCAGGAGTGTGGTCATAAGTAAAATTTCCTTGACCTGAAGAACATAACTGAATAAAATGATTGATGTGTCTGTAACCGAGTCAGAATGTTAGCAATATAAAGGACATTAACATAGGTTACGGTTCCAAACCTGGGAGATGCAGAATGTTTGCAAGTGCCTTTGAATGAAGTGGTAGAAGGTGTTTAGCTTCTCACAGATGCAGTTCTCTGTTTCGCACTGCAAGGGTCGTTAGTCCCAGCACAGCAAAACATTATTCAAACTTAATTACAAACACATAAGTAATCTCAGTGACATGACTCTGTATGGACTCTTTAACTTACCAAGAATTCTGATTGTATTGCAGACAGACCAACCATTTTATTTATGTGAAGTATTTGCCTTATGCAAATTTTTTTAATGATCTTTTATGGTGAAGAGCTTCAGTGATCATGTTATTAGTTATGTTTATTATCTAAGTTACAAAATTTCACAGTTAAAGCCTGGTGGGATGAAGTGGGTAAGGAGTGATATATAAAACCTTTACTATGCAGTTCCATTTACAACAGCTCACCTTGAAGAATATTGAAATAGTGTAATGTTAGTCAATATTCAAATTAAGGAAAATTTTATTGAGCTACTGATGGATGGTAGTAACATTCATTAATGAATTGTGGTTGTACATTCAGACATCAGGGGTTTATTTCAGTGTTAATCTGGCTTTAACTGAGGTTAGATAAAAAGCGAGACAAAAATTTTTTCTGGTACTGTAATTTAGCAGTTCTTCAGTGTTCTAGTAAGAATGATATTCCCCTATTTGGTTTTCCAACTGAATCACTCCAAACTATGTGTTGCTCGCTCGCTTCCCTTTCCTCTCCCCATCCCTCTGCAGTGAGGATGAGAGAGAGAAGGAGAGGTGTTTGGAGAGGAGAATTGGAACCGCAAAAAGTAAAGATCATGGGTTAGGAATAATTTACTGGAAACAGTAATGGAATAGGACAATGAACAGTAACAGCAACAATACTAATTACAAACTGTACAAGAAAGATGGGAACAATTTATGTGCTCACCACGGGGAAAACACCCAACGATACCTGACTGACTGTTCCCTCCACCACGCTGCCCAACCCAGAGGAGAATTCTTCCAAAGTCCCCAGAAAATGACCTGAGTAGTATAGAATAACCTTGAAGTCCTAGCCATGCCCTCTCCTGACTACTGCAAAAGTTAACCCTGTCCTGGCCAGAACCAGGACATTTAGCACATGCTGCTTAACCTGATTTATGTACCTGGTTATCAGTTGGTTCTGTACTATTTAATACAGCTGACCAGATGATGCTCAATAGATATTGATCAGATAAAAGCTTTCTTGATTTCATATTGTGCTTTGTTTTGACCACTTTGATCTCCCCATTACCACATTGGTGACATATGGATAAACACATAATGAGATAAATGGAAGGCTGACTGGATAGACAGGCTCAGAGACTTGCGATCTCTAGTAAAAAGTCCAGCTGGTGACCAGTAAATAGTGATGTCCTCACAGATTATTTCTGGGTCCAGTACTGTCTAGCAGCTTTACTAATTATCTGGATGGAGTTCTCAGCAAGTTTGCAGATGTCATGAAACTGGCAGGGAGAGATGATCAATATGTTTGAAGACAAGGCTGCTATTTAGTAGGCATGCTGGAGCAATGGGCTGACAGCATGAATCAGAGAATCATTAAGGTTGGAAATGACCTCCAAGATCAAGTCCAGCCTTCGACTGAATGCCACCATACCCACTAAACCATATCACAAAGTGACACTCCACTTGTTTTTTGAACACCTCAGGGATAGTGACTCCAGCAGTTCACTGGGAAGCCTGTTCCAATTCTTAACCACTCTTTCAGTGAAGACATTTTTCCCAATGTCCAACCTGAACCTCCCTTGGTGCAACTTGAGGCTGTTTCCCTCCCCTTGTCCTACCTGTAGCTGCCTGGGAGAAGAGGCCAAACCCCACCTCAACACAATCTCCTCTCAGGAAGTTGCAGAGAGCAGTAAGGTCTCCCCTGAGCCTTCTTTTCCCCAGGCTAAACCACCACAGTAACCTCAGTCACCTCTCAGAGGATTTATGTTCAATACCCTTCGCCAGTTTTGTTGCTTTCCAGCCACTCATCCCCAAGTCTGCATGGGGTTGTTGTGACCCAAGTGCAGGACCTGGCTCTTTGCCTTGTTGAACCTCATACCACTGGCTTTAACCTATTGATCCAGCCTTTCCAGATCCCTCAGCAGAGCTTTCCTACCCTTCAGCAGAGAGACACTCCTGCCCAACTTACTGTTGCCTGCAGACTGACTGGGGATACACTCGATCTCCTTGTCCAGATCATCAATAAAGTTATTAAACAGGACTGGTCCAAAACTGAGACACATCATGAAGTTCACCAAAGGGAGTTGTAAAATGCTGCAGGCTGGGGGCAAATAACCCCATACAATGGTACAGGATGGGAAGCAACTCTCTAGGAAGCAGCTCTGCAGAAAAGGACAGCAAGTTGAATGTAGGCCAGCAATGTATCCTGCCAGCAAGAAGGCCATCATCATCCTGGGGTGTATTAGTGAGAGTGAACAAGTTGAACAAGGTGATTCTTCCTTTTTGGCACCCATGAGACTATATACAAAGCGCTGTGTCTCCTTTGGTGCTTCTTAGCGCAAGAGAGACATGGATATAATGGAGTTAGGCCAGTGGAGATTACCGTGCTGATTGGATGCTGGAACACCCAGCGCATGAGGGAAGTCTGGGGAAGCTGGGCCTGATGAACCCCGTGTACTGACGGAGCCCTTACTGCTCTCTGCATCTACATGACTGGGGGATACAGGCAAAAAGGTGCCACACTGTTGTTGGATGAGCAGATTGATAAGCAACAGACACAAATTAGAATATAGAAAACCCCAACTGGATATTCAGATTATTTTTTAAAAAATAATTGGTGTAGTTAAATACTAGGAAGGCAACAATCAGTTGAATTTTTGGGATCTGTTCTTGGAGGTATTCAAGACTTGACTGAAAATGGTGCTGAGTAACCTGACCTAGTTAAAACATTCATTGAGCAGGGAGTGTGACTAGATGAGGTCACTTTAAAACAAAATTATTCTGTGAAGCTATTAAATGTATCTCCTGTACATTTTCAGTGGTCTTAGATGTGAACTGTGTATCCAGGGATGACATGAAGCAAAAGTGCAGATATTTTTTATTTTTCTAATTTTACATTTCAAGCAATGTGAAACAGATGGGTTTACCAGAGCTAGCATTTAATTGACCTTTATTAGCAATAAGCTATTGGTAGCATGTTAGCAACAAGTTAACAGTAGCACACTGAAATTTTAAAACATTCTGCAATTTTCTTATGCTCCTAATAGTAGATGGGGCAAAAAGTTTAATTACATCTCTACTTAAGAGGCGTCCTAGATCTACATAGAATGCTAATTGAAGAAAACATATCCCTTCACTTGACTATTTAAATTCTCATTTTTAAAGTTGTTATTTTGACACGCCAACTGGTTTTTTTTTGGTGGGTTTTTTTGTAAGATCCTTTTTCTCTTTACCGTCCCTTGGACAAGTAAAATTAAGTTGAAAATATCCCAAAGAAACCAGAATAATTGAAATAAATAATGTTATCAGAGAGATAGATATTGAAAACTAAACACATTTTGGAACTGACTGTATCAGTTATGCCTGATCAGGAAGTAAATTTTTTGAGGTTCAGAATTTTCTCTGTTTTGCCATTTAAAGCCATATTAGAGATAAACAAAAGTGAATGACTGCAACAGTGCAAATACAAGCAAGAGTCCCAAAATGCTTGTAACTTCCAAACAAACCACAAAAATTGATCTTTACACGCAAAACTAAACTTAGACTATTTTAGTTCTCTTGATAGGGTGACTTACTTAAAATATTTCCGTAAATCTGGGAATTTTTTTAAAATCATGACATTAAACTATTATGACTATTTTTTTCTTTTTTTCCTTCTTTGAGTAGAAATTGTACTTCGTAGATCACTTTTATCACTCAGTATTTTTAAGATTATTGTTTGAAAGTAGCAATCAGCACTTGGCACTTCTTTTTTTTTTAAGTTCTCCTTAGTACTGCTGTGACATAGCACGTTACAGTACCACTCCATCAAGACACAGTAGGAGAAGAGGAAGGTAAGAGCATTTCAAGAACTAGCATATGGACAGCAAGACAATTAATAGGAAATAGAAAACAACTGCTTATAGTAAAATGCTGTGAAATCTACAGGAAAATAGTTAAGCAAATAGTCTATAGTGAATTAATCACCATTTGATGGCTTCTTAATCATCGGGAATTTCAATTTGGTTGCCTGAATGGCACATTAAAAAGGTTAGTATGGCAAAATGTTATATTATTTCTAGAGAGTGCTGCTCTGAAAAGTAGCACTCTCAGCTGAACTTCTTTTTTACATTATACACAACTCAACAATTCCTATGGTTTTAATTTGTTTTTCAATTTATTCTTGTTCCAGAAACCTAAATATTCACCGGCAAAATCTCAGCAAATTAATACCTTCTGTGCTTCAGAAAGCTAGCAGAAGTAGAATTACATATTAAGGGGACTCTGATATGTCTCTTCTTCTTCATATGGTGATTGTTTGTCTTTGAGGTCAGCAGATCTACATCTCAGTCTCTCAAGTGAAGAATATATCAATTTCTAAATCCTGCTTCATCTGTCTGAACTGCAGGCAACAATAAATTTATTGCTCTCAGAGGTAGCTCAGGACAAGCAGACTCTTAACTAACAAGCATTGGTGAGTGCCTAAAATGAGCATGAATCTGTGTCAGTACATACAGAACTGCAAATATCACACTGAAAAAGCGCTCCTAAGACTGCGAATTTTGAAGGATTTTTGTGGCATTCATGGAAAATAATGAAGATGAGTATCAAGACGGCTGAATTTTGTAGCTATAAATTTAACCTTTGAGTCTGCATACTAGTTTAAAATCAAATACCTGACTTTTTTGCATGTCTTCTGTAAGACTGAAGGACATGTCCCGGTACTGGGGATAAACATTGTTTCTTTGTTTTCATGAAAGGGTATTGAAGGGTGGGTAAATACAAACCCCCTCAAGAGTACATAGATTGTATGTAGAAAATTGGAAGTTGAGGACTGAATTCTCTGGAAATGTAGTATGTATTGAAGATCTAAGTCAGGGCTACCAAGAAAATATTACTTTACCTGTGTGTTTTCTGTCTGCTATTCCCAATATTTTAGGACTGAGAAGAGGTCCTTTAGGGTAGGAAGAAGACTTACAAGTACTTTCTGTGGGCTTCTCCAATAACAAAGAATATAGCCTAACTGGAATATATAGTGGTGGGAGGGGAAAAAGAGGTAACATTGGATAGGATGATTGAATTGAGCTGGTAGCCCATGGCTTGGACAAGTGTACTCTCTGCTGGATTAAGAGCTGGCTGGAGGGCCGGGCCCAGAGAATGCTGGTGAACGGGGCTGCATCCAGCTGGCGGCCGGTCACCAGTGGTGTCCCCCAGGGGTCAGTGTTGGGTCCAGTCCTGTTTAACATCTTTACTGATGATTTAGATGAGGGGATTGAGACCATCATCAGCATATTTGCTGATGACACCAAGTTGGGAGGGAGTGTTGACCTGCTGGAAGGCAAGAGGGCTCTGCAGAGGGATCTGGACAGACTGGAGAGATGGGCTGATTCCAATGGGATGAAGTTCAATAAGGCCAAGTGCCGGGTCCTGCACTTTGGCC
>VWZG01011630.1:10974-21301 GCA_013396735.1 Grallaria varia | reverse complement strand
ATGTTTTTGTAAATGTATATATCTGCACATATCATATACATATATGGAATAGATTTAAAAAAACCCTTCTGTGTCAGTGTGGCACTCTGGGGGAAAAAAAAAAAGCAGGGGTGCTTATGTCTGGATGCAACAGTGGATTTTGGAATATTTTGTGTAATTCTCATGTCACCATTTTTAAATAGCACTTGACATTTGGAGGGCATGAAAAAGGGAGTCACACAGGATTACAGGACAAGAGAAAATATCTTGCAATAAATATATTTGAGTGCTCAGCCTGTTTCAGCTTATTAAAAAGAAGAGAAGATGAGGTACTTGATGACAGTGTATCTCCACAGAGAGAAACTACTGTGAACTAAAAAGCTCTTTAATCTATTGGAGAAATCTTAACAAGAGCCAATTCAGTTTAGATGGATTGGAAATAGGTACACTTTTCCATCAACAAGATTGCTTAAACACTGGAACAAACTGGGATAGCTGCAGAGAAAAGCATTGAATTCTCCATCTCTAGACATTCATCTCAAGAATGAATACATTTGAATAAAATTTAGACAAAGCAGAAATTATCCTGTCACAAGGTAATGGGCGAACTGTATATGCAGAATATATTTGATATACAAAAAAAAAAAATTAATGATCTAACTGGTCATCTTGGCATTAATTCTGAACATTGATGTCATGCTAATTTATTTTTTTCCTTGTTGGTTCTTGATACATCCTGTTAAACAGGTGTGACAGAGGAGCAGGCTGCCATTTTGTTAAGTCACAAATACTGAAAACTGTGCAAAATGGAATTGTGTTGGCTAAATTCTCCTGAAGGGATAGCTCAGCAGGGGGAACATTTTGGAGTTCAGGGTGTCATTAGAGACGTTTCACTAAAAAAGGAATCTGCAGTATCAGGAATCAGAGTGGCAGTGCCTGAAACTTCTCTTTTTTTCTTGCATATTTGGAAATTTATCTTTCCATCTGAAAATACAGACATGTAAAACATGTACAATATGTACTTCAGTCCTGTTACAGAATTCAGATGGTAAATATAGATTATTATTAAACTAATAGAAACAATGAAGATTCTTTTTTGTGTTTTGCTTTTATTAATGTCTTTAAAATAGTCTATTTGGAGCTGAAAAGCACTGTAGAAAATGAGACATTATACCAGCAAAATGTACTGCTATTTCTAATAAGTGACTTGGCATAAAAAAATTCCATCTAATTTTCAGTTTTCCTTGCAAATGTAATTGTCAATAATGAACAATAAAACAAAATTAGTTCACCCATGAATTCATAGTTAGACCAGTGCACACTTAATATTCACCTTTTAAAATTCAGAATATAAATGAAAAGCGAGAGTTAGTTTGCATGAGTTGATCATATCAAGGTTAACTGGCTAGTCTAAGCTTGGTATTCAAGCTTCCACTGCCATCAGTGAAGAAATAAAAGGTTCTCCAAATAACATTTAAATGTCACCTGTCTTCAACTTCAGGGCTTCAATAGCAACCCAGAGATTAAATATGAAACACATTTTCATGCTTAAGAAATAAATGTGAATTTTTTTTCCTCATTAATTCACATATTTAACATTATCCCAATATTTTCGATCTAGATATGTCTCATGGACCTTTTTGTTTTCTTTCTGGAAACAAGTCAACAAAAAGTAGTTCAGGTATTTTTAAGAACAAATATAAACAATTTTATATAAACACAATTGGTGACCAGTCACTGGCCAGATGTAGCCTTGTCACTACAACCGTTTGAGTTTCACTGTTAAGATTGCTTCGTACAGTGGAAAGCCTAAGCATCAAAGATAGACTTCTGAATTGCGCTCAAGGGACCAGATATTTTAGAAGGTGTCAAAGTATTTAAGTTATTTTCAGTGTTTTCAGATTTCAGTGGAAGAGTTAATCTTTTCAAACAAAGGCATTCAGTGGTGCATACAGTTCCACATAAACAAGGATAGCTACTTCATTTTCACTAGTTGAGTAAGCAGTGATTTCTTATTTGCTATAGTGATTTAATATTTATTCAGCATATGTATTTGTTTGGTTGAGGAGCAGGTTGTAATTTCATTCATTCATTTCTTTCATAATAGGAAAACTTGTGGATTGATTTAAGAGAGGTGAGGTATAAACACTGTCATGTATAATACATTTTCTTCATTGATTAACATCAAAACAAAAAATATCCTTTTCATTTCCATAATATATCTATCTTTAGACAACATACTCTAAATACAAATATTAGCTAATTCATAGAATTAAATAAATCTGGAAAAGGTGCAATTGTTTTATGTTTCTTTTCTTCTTCCATTTGTGAGACTGAGGTATGTCTGGGCCTTTTATGTATCACTTCCTATTGCAATCAAGGAGTTAAAGTATGATTTCTGTTTATGCTAATTAACTTGAAAAGACAGAAGCGATGTAAATTAGCAAAATATATTTGTTTAAATCTGCAGTTTCACAAAACCAAATTCTGGCACTGCCAATGACCATTCAGTATAGCCCAGTGCAAAGTCTTAAATTGGGCTAGACCTGTCAGGTTCTTTTATTATTGTAGGAGCAATGTTTTGTGCTTAACAGCAGTATAATTTTTCAGAAGGTGAGGTGCTGTGCATTGCTAACATGAAGAAAAGAAATACGCCTCCCCTCAAGCTTTTTCAGCAGTTGTATCTAGCCAGTGTAGCTGCTGTTTGCAGCAGGGTTAGAGAAAGTAGAGAAAAGCCTTATGGTGCTGCTATCGCAGCCAGGCAGGTAAGGAAATTGCTTTTTCCCAAAACACAAAGGTTAATGAGAATTAATAGTTTCACTTGTGTTTCATTAAAGATTTTCCTGCAGGTAGTATAGGCTAATTCCCTCCTTCTGTATCCTACACAGAATTAGGTCTTTAAGACTTCAGATCAAGGTTCAAAACTGTTACCATTTAATTTCCTTAAATTTTCAATATATGCCAAGAAGGTGCTGATACCTCATGCCCCCATATATTTAATTTATACAGAAAGCATCTTAGTTGGCATGCAGTAATATTGTAGTTTGTTACGAACAAATTCAAGCTGAATCAAAGTTATTTTCTTTTATTAAATCTCATGTAGTTTATGTTGTTTATTGTTGGATTTCCTGTAGTTTTTTGAGGGTAGAGGTGTTTGTTCTTTTTATTTCACCTACAGTGCTCTGAGTTTTCTGGAATGCTTCCAGAGGTTAATCAGTGTTCCTGTTTCACGTGTTGACAAGATGTGCCTGTTTTGATTTAGCAAAATGGTATTATACGGGTCTTTATGTTGCCAAATGGAGACTAACACACAGTCTACAGACCATCTGAATGGCATGCAGCACAAGTCAAAATAATCAGTTTTTAACTGTGTAGGCTCACTACTGCAGTTATTAAAATACTTTGATGAAGTTTTGTGCTGCATCTGTATAAAGACTAACCACATACTAAGTTGCATTAGTCAGCAGATTGAAAGAAATTATTATCCCACTGTACCCAGGACTCATGATGCCTTAACTGGAATGCATTTTCCAGCTGGTGTCATTTCATTGATGAGCAAATTGAACCAGCTATNCCTCTCGATCTGATGAGTGAGTGAGGGCCCCCAAGTCCCCAAACCCCAAGCTTATATATGCTTGGGTTCAGATAGGAAGACCCAGTACCTCCCCCAGGGTGAGGGGTTTCACAATGGGCAATTTACTCAGTGAGTCACAGGATATTTTTGGTCTACTTGATGGCCCATTAGCAGACATGACCCCTCAGGTTGGGTATGAAAAGTGCTAATGACTCCCAGAGGGGAGTTATCACACCTGAATCATTGGTGTGAAGACAGGCATTTCAGTTTTCTCACACACGGAGTTCATAGCCTGAGGTGTCAGGTGTGTCCTGGGCAGCTGTTGCAAACAATGCATCGTTAACAGTTCAAGATAAATGGCAGAGAGGGTATAGAATCCACAGTTCCAGTTACACCCACACAGTGATAAACTGGTCCTAGCCACTATAACTAGGACAGAAGCTGAAACAGGAAGCAAACAATATATGAAGAGAACCTGAAGAGGCATTCATAAGGAAAAGAAAGCTAAGGGAGACAGTGTTTTCAGCCACCTATAAGGGGCTGTAGGAAGATAAGATCATTCTTTTCTTGAATGTGCACAATGTGAGGACATCAAGCACCACTCACAAGCTATAGTTTCCAAGTGAAAACATATCTTCACAGTGCAAGTACTGCTACTCATTGTAGCAGTTTTCTCTGAGAGTTTGTGCAATCTCTGCTTGGAAGTACGCCAAGCTAGATTCAACAAGGTTGTGAGCATCCCGTTTCATCAGTCAACCTGGATGCATTAAGTCTAAATTTAGTATATTCCATTGCTGTACAATCAAGGAAAATTGTAATATTCACGTCACATTCAGATGTAATACTTTGTGACATTTTGCAATTTTCAGTAGAATTTTCATGGGATTGGAGCTATGATTCAGGTCAGATTCAAAACCCTGTGGTGGAATGTCTTCAGTATGAAGACAGTGTATGTTTATACACGTACGCGCACATACACGCATGCACTTGTGTATGTCTATATGCATTTGTGGCATTACTGACCAAGTTCCAATTACCAAAAACACGATTTAATCAATAATTTTGGACTTGCTGCTTATGTCATTGAAATGAAGATAATTTAAAAGAAATGTGGTAATTCTTGTAAATTATGCCTGAATAGTGGCCTGTAGACAGGTGACTTTATAAACTAAGTACATCCTGCAGATAAATATGTTCAGAAAAATAAAGAAAAATGAAGTTTGATTTTATATCTATGGCCCAAAAGGGCAAAACTCTCAACCTAGGAGTATAACTGTAAATTCTGTTGTGTTACTGTGGTACAGTTCTGTAATGGGCTTACTGTGGAATTAATAAGTAGTGTTTCACACGGAAATTAAACTACATATTTAGAAGTTAACAACTTGTACATTCAATCTCTTCACATAAGGGAAAACTGTCAAAATTGTGGAAATCACTAGCTTGTGAAACATTTGCTTCTACTTGGAATTGGACCTCTGCCAAGACTGTATCCAAACACAATCAATTTTCCATCATTCTATTGCTTTTCATAAACACTGAACACACTGATCATTTTGATTCTAAACACATGAACCATGTACTGACACACAGAGAAAGAACTAAAAGAATTGCTAAACTTCTTTGCTACTGCTCTGAGGATCAGTATTTTGGGGACTTACAAACATTTTGTTTAAGCTGGTTTAATTCAGCTGTAAAACCTATAAAAAGTTCATTTTGATGATTCTTAAGTTGATTTGCTGGGGTTTAGACAAAATCTGAGATAGAGTTCTGAAATGCCTAGGGGAGGTTAAAACTTTATGTTAATTAGAATTCTGTTGAAATTTTTGAAAGATAGGATCTAAGAATTTATTCAGTAGTACACCTGATCGTTCTCCTATTTATAGTGAACCTTAAAAATGTATTGTCACAACTTTCTCATGAAATTAGTTATCACAATGTGCATCCACAGAAAGGATTTTGCAAGCCTCTTTTTAACACTTGTGTTTTTCTTATTACTAATTTCATACATATCAGCATAGATTAATGAATTCTGTAGAATAAATAAATTCTTGAATTGAAATCCACCTTTTTTTTTTTTCCTTTGGTATCTAAAAGGTTCTGTGCAAGACTTTATCAGCTACCAATAAGCTTATCTGAATAAACACTGTGTTTTTAAATGCCATGAGCACCTTCCAAAGCATAAGGGAACCAGGAGATCCAAGCCTAAAAATTGAGCAAATCCACATGTTATTTCAAATTCTTCATTTTAAAGAATATTTATATCTCTGTTCTGCTCACTTAGGGTAACAATAGCATAATTTCATGTGTAAATGTAATCTAGTAGTGTTCTGTTTATTGCCAGAAAAAAATTGTCTCTTTATTTGTGCCTGGTTCTTCACTTCGGTCTCAACAATCTTATTCAGCGCTACTGTCTTGAGGAAGAGCAGCTGGAAAGCTGCCTGGCAGGAAAGGGCTTGGGAATGCTGGTCAACAGCTGCTGACATGAGCCAGCTCTGTGCCCAAGTGCACATGCCCTGTGTGTGATACAATGGCATCATGACCTGTATCAGAAATAGCAGTGCCAGCAGGACTAGGGCAGTGATTGTCTCTTTATACTCAGCATGGGTGAGGCCACACTTTGAGTACTGTGTTCGGTTTTGGGCCCCTCAGTACAAGAAGGACGCTGAGACTCTGAGATGTGTCCAGAGAAAAGCAACAAAATTGGTGAAGAATCAGGAGTGCAAGTCTTGTGAGGAGCATCTGAGGGAAATAGGGTAATTTAGCCTGGAAAAAAATGTAGCTCTGGGGGAACCTTACCGCACTCTACAATTACCTGGAAGGAGGTTGCTGTGAAGAGAGGATCGGTCTCTTTCCAAGGTAACAAGTGACAGGACAAGAGGAAATGGCCTCAAGTTGCACCAGGGGAGGTTTAGATTACATATTACGAAAAATTCCTTCACTGAAAAAGCAGTCAAGTATTGAAATAAGCCGCCCAGGTAAGTGGTGGAATCATGATCCTTGAAAGTGTTCAAAAGATGTGTGGATGTGACACTTGGGCATATGGTTTAGTGGCAACAGTTGGACTCAATGGTTTTAGAGGTCTTTTCCAACCTTAACAATTCTGTGTTTCTATGAACTTGAACACAAGCTAATTAAAAATCCACCAAAACAACCAACAGTGAGGCACAGCTATAAAGTTCTCTTTGCCTCCTTCCTCTTTCTAAGAAAGAACTTATGCTAAGAAATTAATGAATGTTACAGGTAGTTGCAGCATAAGATATTTGATGACAATACACAGTCTTAGAAAGAATGAAACATAATGTCTCTTCCTTCCAAATTTGTAATTTCCAAAGCACCAATAAAACAAGACTAACTGTCAGTTTAATCAATATTATGTGCAGGATGGCAAATGTTTTACAATTTCATTTCAGTCTGAAATTTGTCTTTTGGGATTTACACAGTAGATTAATATATTTTCAGCATTATTTCAATAGGTTTTTTTAAGTGTTTTATCAAACAACTTAGTGTGACAAGTTTTCAGCAGCCTTGTATCTTGACAACCACTTAAGAGCTAAATACAGTGGTTATTTTAGATGATAATATATACCATTACTTTATTGGAGAGACTGTGAAATCACCATTGTTAATGGTCAGACATCTTTGTGTGAATCATTCTATTTTGTGAAATACTGTGGAGTACAAAAAAATTCAGTCTTCTAGGGCAGGACTTATTTTTATTGACTTTGTACCCTAACACTGATTTTTTAGCATTATTAATGATTTAATAATATTCTTGAAGGTTGTAAGTGCTGTCAGAAAGTAATTACCACGAGTTACTTCAAACTTGCTTATAGAATGGAAATCTATGGAAGCCCTCTTTCAATTGAGAGGTGGTTCTTTCCCACAATCCTTTCCATATTTTAATGTTTGTCTAATTTTAAATATATTTCCTAATTAAAATTCTCAATAATGCTTCAGTTTATATTAGATGTTAGTTGAAAGATTAGAATTCAACAATCAAAAACACAGTGTGTGAGAGAATGATTCAGGCACATTTCCTGAACTTTTTATTTTCCATATGATGGGCTTTTTTTTCCTAGAATGCTCTAGGAAGGTACATGTATTTCAATATAGTGATTTGCTGTAAATAAATCAGAAGTGCTGAAGTTTTCTTATGTCTCTGATATGATATGTTAAATATTTTATTCCCATTAAAATGACTACTGAGTATGAAATATTAACATAAACTACCATTTTTAAACACTTCCTGCAAACAAAACTAGCTAAAAGATTCTCCAGCAACAGCATGCATGACATGATACAAAACACATTTACTTTGAAATGTGTAGCAAAGACAAAAGAAACAGTGTTGTTGCAAGTCTTTCTAATGTGGAAAGGAGAGCGATAGAGCAATGCACTTTTCCGCTATGATCTTGCAATGCCCTGTGGCTGCATTTTGCTTTCAATGGCTAAGTAGGGTCAGGGTAGGTCAGTGAATGATTATGAGATTACCAGTATAGTTTTAGGTGTTATCACAAGAAACAGTGTTAATGATTAAGTATCTTGTTTTCACTCCTGAACATTACAACATGGTGTTACAGGACACAGTACTTGTAAAAGCAAGGCCAAAACCACTCAGCCTTTTTGAGTTATTAAAGATGCAAGAGATTATTTTGATGTTTTTAAGTTTTGGTGCTAATGGGCTTATTAATCAGTGAGAAATTCATAACAAGAATCAGTATGTATGAGTTGAAGAGGGACAAGTTCAAATGGGATATTAGGCACACTTTTTAATGTTCAGAATGATTACTTCTGAAAGATACTGTGAATGAAGCAAATTTATCCATCTCCAGAAGTCTTTGAGATGATTCCTTTATAGGAAGCAATCTTCAGTGAATCAGATGTTGTTAAGTTCAACAGAGGGGTAACTGGGTTGAAACAAAACTGAAAGGGATTTCAAGGCAGTTTTTTTACTTGGGGAAACTGTTCAACAACAAAGCGGGAGGAATGGCTGATACCCCAGGGTGCTCTGCAGATCTTCAGAAGAACCTTGAAAGGTTGGGGAGATGAATAGAGAGGAACTGTCTGAAGTTCAACAAGGGCAAATACAGGATCCTGCACCTGGGGAGTAATAACTCCATGCACCAGGACAGGCTTGGAGCTGACCTGCTGAAAAGCAGCTCTGTGGAGAAGGACCTGGGGGTCCTGGTGGACAGCAAGCTGTTCATGAGCCAAAGTGTGCCCTGGTGGCCAAGGCCAACAGAATCCTGGGATGCATTAGGAAAAGCATTGCCAGCAGGTCAAGGGAAGTGATCCTGCCCCTCCACTCAGCTGTGCTGAGGTCACCTCTGTAGTGCTGTGTCCAGTTCTGGGCTCCCCAGTACAAGAGAGACATGGGACTCCTGGAGCAGTTCCAGTGGAGGGCAGAAAAGATGATTAAGGAACTGAAGTATCTCTCTTATGAAGAAAGGCTGAGGGAGCCGGGCCTGTTCAACCTCAAGAGAGACAACTGAGAGGGGACCTCATCACTGTCTGTCAGTATCCAGAGGAAGAGCATCAAGGGGATGAAGTCAGGCTCTTGGTGGTGCCAGACAATAAGACAAAAGGGAATAGGCAGAAACTGATGAACAAAAACTTCACCCTAAATATAAGGAAGAACTTCTTTACTGTGTGGATGAATGTATATTGGAGCAGACTGCCTGGAGAGGTTGTGGAATCACCCTCACTGGAGATATAAGTGAACCATATGGACACAATTGTGTGCATTGTGCTCTAGGGTAACACTGCTTGAGCAGGGAGGTTGGAGCAGCTGGTCCTTCCAACCTTACCCATTCTTTGATTCTGTGAAGCCACCTTGTGTAATCACTTTTGTAAACTGCATCTTAAGTTATTACACTGGCTCTAACAGACCTATTTCTCTCCTATCCACTGGAAATCTGATTCTAGGGCTTAATGCTTTAACAGCAATTCTTTTTTTTTTTTTTCCTTTTTCCTTTTTTTTTTTTTTTTTTTTTTTGTGATTTCCAGTTTTCTTTAAATTAAATTTGAGTTAGGTGAGGTTCCTCATAGACTTGTTACCCTCCATTTTCCTTGTTTTCCTGTTCTATGCCTTTAATCAGTGTAATCAAGACAAATTCTCCATTAGGACATAAAAGTATGTACTCATCTTCACATAAATCAACATTATCGTAAATCAACATGTTGTCAACATTATTCTCCAACTGAGTCCAAACCACAACACTGCACCAGCTACTAAGAAGAAAATGAGCTCTATCACAGCCAAAAGTAGTTCAGTAGGGAAGAAAGAAAAGGCATTCTAGGAGAGTAAGAAAGTGAGATTGCCATGATGACTACTTCCCTGGAGTGTTATAATTTAAACCTGGAAAATTGTCCCTGTTATCTGTGTGAGAAAGGTTGCATTCCTGCTGTGGAAACAGCACAATTTAAAGAGCAGAGGCAGCTCATATTTTCCATGCTTGGGAAGTGCTAAGGGTAAATCTACACAAGTAACAGCAAAACAAGGCAATAACCCGAGTCAGTAAAAGTGTGTATCTGCTGGACAGTTTGCACCATGACTCTGTAGTTTTGCTACCTTTAGTCTTTCCCATCCAAAATGCCTCTGGGTGATTCACAGTGTTTGATCTCTTTTGCTACTTACTTGAAATTGTGCTGAAACACCTTCCAATGACAAATATATCAGTCTGGGCCAATTCAAGTCACAGAACACAAACATTCCAGTTTTTTAGGTCCCCAAACTGTGCTCCCTTGTTCTAGTAACTTTAACTTGGCAGGATA
>VWZG01011628.1:16159-32183 GCA_013396735.1 Grallaria varia | reverse complement strand
CCCCCAAAGCAGCAGAGCCCCCCATGAACAGTGGATGGAGCCCCTCAGAGCAGCAGAGCCCCTCATGAACACTGGAGCCCATCAGAGCAGCACAGCCCCCAAAGCAGCAGAGCCCCCCACGAACAGTGGAGCCCATCGGAGCAGCAGAGCCCCCCGGAGCAGCGGAGCCCCCCAAAAGGCGGCCCCACAGTGCCGCACCCTGCTCAAGACACGAGACACGGCGTGACTCATCCCCCTGCTCTGCCAGCACTGCTCCACAGCCCTGGCACGGCGAGCCCACCGTGCTGTGAGACCGGGAGCCACCGTGGGGCAACGGGCAGTCACTCTCAGTCCCCCCAATTTCCTTGGGGCTCCCAGCCCTTTGAAACCCGCGGGTTATGCATCCACACCAAGAGCTCGGATGTTTGTTTGGGCTCACGTGACTCAGAGGTAGGGTTTGAAGGGAGAAAGTGTGTCCTTAAGCTGTAATTAAAAGAAAAAAAACCCAACAAACTGGAAGTTGGGAGCTCCGGTGGAGCACCTCGGCAGGGAGACACCACGAAGGTCTTGCTGAGCAGGATGGAGGCTCTGCACTGGGTGGCAGGGGGGTTGTGAGTGTGGAAAGCAGGAGCCAGAGCAAGTGGCTGGAGAGACATCCACTCTCAGAACCTCGCTCCTACAGAGGTGCTTCTGAGCCACTCACAGTCCTGACAAAAAAATTCAACAGCTCCAGGAGAGCCCATGTTTGTTCCTGGCTTGGCTCCGTCACCTCCCTGCAGGTTCACGGCGCCAACATCCGCCATGGTGCAACCCTGTAATTAAGGAAGGTGAAGCACAGGCAGGGCAGCACCCAACTTGCACTCTGGGTCCTGGGGAACTTTGTCCCCGCTGCTGTTGCAACTCCTGACTCTACTAACCATGGGCAGGCAGAAGCAGGGCACAAAGGGCTGTCTGCAGCTTGAGAGACACCTCAAGCTGAGGGCACCTTCACCTTCCTTGGGAAAAGGAAATTGGTTTATGATCAAGAATGTGCAATGTTGACTCAGCCTCGCGGAGGAACGGAGGTGTCCCAGCCCCAGCTGGGTTTTGTGGTATCTCTGCGGGCTGGGTTCACTGCCCCTCATTAACCAACTTCCACACCCTTTGGCTCTCCCCAACACCCACAGCCCTGCATCACACCACGGGTTCAAAGACACGCTGCAATGTCCCGCACATACGGGAACAAGGATGTGTATACATATTTTATGGAGTGATAGGGCCAAGAGGAACAGCTTAAAAGTGAGAAGGAAGACTTAGACTGGATATTAGGAGGTAATTCCTCCCTGTGAGGGTGGGCAGGCCCTGGCACAGGGTGCCCAGAGAAACTGTGGCTGCTCCAACCCTGAAATAGTCCAAGGTCAGGCTGGACAGGGCTTGGAGCAATCTGGAATAGTGGAAAGTGTCCCTGTCCATGACAGGGAGTTGGAATACGTAGAGCTTTAAGGTCCCTTTGAAACCAAAGCATTCCACGATTCCATGACCTTGGGCTTTTCCTGGGTGGCCGAGGGCCCGGCTGTCACACAGAGGTCTCTGCACTTGGGGCTGCAGCTGCCACCACACCAAGTTGGCCTGGGGGGGCTGTGCCAGCCCCCCACAGTTGTTCAGCTTCACACTGGAGCTATTCAGCTCCGGGCAGAGGCAGGTGGGCACCCGGCCCCAACACCCCAGTGAGTGCCTCTGGGTGTCTGATGGCAGCTGGGGACAGAGACAGGTTTCACATGGCACCAGTCTCGGCTGTTTGGGAACGTGCTGAGCTGGTCACAGGGGAACAGGCTCAGCAAAACAGCCTCACAAAGGGCAGAATGGCAAAACAGGTAATGCAGCCAGTGGTAGGACAACGGGAGGCAATACCCAGCTCATCCCAAACCCACTGGGCTGACACTTCCCAGGGAATCCCCTGTGCCAGCCCTAATTTTGGCCAGGATCAGGGGGAGAGCTCTGGTGGCTTTCTCCTCTCTTGGTTGCCAGGAGCAGGGGAGGAAATCACAGCTCCCAAAGGGCACAAATTCAGCAGAACATGGAGCTGGCAGCCACTCTGAGTGTCCCACCCCAGCCACACCGCCCTCTCCGTCTGCCTCCCTGAGCAGCACGCCAGGAGAGACTCCTGGTTCTCTGGGCTCCAGACTCTGAGCGTTGATGGGATCCAGACAAGTGAAGTGACACGTGAGAGGCTGAAAAACACTTGTGGCAGCACACGAGACCAGAGCAGGCTGGGACGGGATGTCAGGGATGGATTTCTTCCCACACTAAACCCAGCCCCGATTCTCTTTGCAAACGTTTCTCTTGAATCCCCAGCTCCAAGGACAAGGGCCTTAATTTGCAGAGTGGATCCTATCGTCACAAAAATGTTTAAGGCAACAGGATTTCCTCTCACTCCCCTCAACCCCCGGAACACCAAAGGGAAGAGCCGTGGCTGGAAAATGCAAGCAAATGCAGTGAGGCCACAAACTGAAAGCACTGGAGCCTGTTCCTCTGCCGAGATTGTCCTTGGAAAAAGAGGGGCTGGATGTTTGCACAGGCAAGAATTCTCCCCTCCCATTAGCCCAGCCATCCCGAGCTCTTGCCTGCAGATAACAAGGGAAAGCCGGTGTTTCTACAGCCCTGAAGACTCAGGGTGCTGCCTTTAAGAGGGTCCCAGAGGGGCACAGGGGTCCACACCAGCCTGCCTCTGTGTCACCGACTCCTCCAAAGCATCCCCAGCTGTACAAGCTGCTCTTTGTTTGCTTCGAAAGGGCAAAGTCTCCTCCCAGCCAAAGCATTCCCTCCCTGGCAGGGATTCCGTGAGGCAGAGGGGGGGGAACAGCCCAGGAGCCTGAGGCTTCACCCCACGCAAAATGTTCCAGCACAAGCTCATCACTGCCCAAAGAATTCCCTGGGCCTTTATTTTTTTTCCCCTTTTTTTTCAACGAAACGGGTCCCATTCGCCTGCTACTGCCTGGAGGGTCTTCACTGAACCCAGCACTGGGTTGGGGAAGGGCTGTGGGGTTCACCTCCTGGCACCCCATTGCTCTACCCTCGGAAGAGCTTCCTCCCTTCACAACAACCTTTGGGAAACAAGGAGATTTGTCCTCATTAGGGCCAGGGATGAGATGTGGGCCCCGGGAGGAAGAGGCGCTGCCAAGGCACCCGCTTAATCGGGTTAGGGGCTGCAGATTCAGGAAGGCATCGCTCATCAGCTGCCGTGCTAACGAGGGCTGGTTCCTGCCTTGGAGGAGGCAGCTGGCCACTGCATGGCCAACCCTCACCCCAGAGCAGGCACTGAACCCCCTGGCCATGGAGGTGCCCACGGGCTGTATCCTGCACCCCAGAGCCTCCAGAAGGGGCACTGACAAACACATCAGGCGTTTGGGAGGAGGAGAATCCTCATGGAGTAAGGCAAGGGCTGCGGCTCCTGCTCACCCCGGCAGTCAGGAATCAGCTCAGGGAGAGGGGGCCATGGGCAGACCCGGGCACAGGGCACCTCTCCAACCACCCAGTGCTGTGGATGTCCTCCAAGAAGGGGGACAGAAGCTCGAGGACACCAGAGACAGGGGCATTTCAGATTGGTCCTGTCCCTCCCCACGGTGTGGGAGCGGATGATGCCGGGTCTGTCGGCGCCCCTGAGTACCCAGCTACCCTCACCACACCCTCTGCTTTGCCTCAAGCACGGCCCCAGCACAGGCAGGGACACACAGCGCTGTCCCTTGGCCCGGTCCCCGTGTGAGGAACCGGGTGGGCACTTTGGGAAACCCCCACCCCGGATCACCATTTGGGAGCAGCCAAACGGGCAGTGGAAAGGTCCAGCCCAAAGGCAAGGTCAGCCGGCTGGGGACAGAGGGGTGGCAGGAGGCAGAGGGCAGGCAGGCAGCTGCCTGCACCTCCCCACCCAGCTCTGCCCAGACCCTCCTCCACCCGCGCACCTCTTGCACCAGTACGCTGGTACTGGTTAGACTGGTCTCCTGCTTGCACAACCCGTCCCCCTTCAGTCAGCGCCCCTTCCCCCTCCCCGGACAGGGCACCCAGCACCGTGTCACATCCAGATACGTCACGGCCCGGTCCCCCCGGTCCCCCACCCTCCCTCTGCGCCGGCGAGACAACCCGCGCTGCGGCGAGCAGCGGCGATGCTGCGGGCGCTGATAAGGCGGCCCCGGGTGCCTGCCCGGAGGGAGATACCCGCTGCTTCCCCGGGACCGACGGGCACAGCCGGCGGCGCAGAGGGCTCCCGGTTACTCAGTAGTCGAAGTGTCACCAAAGCGACAAGGTCTGCAGAGCGGTGTCGGACCAGGCGCTGACCCAAAGGCTCGGGGAGAGCCGGCAGAGCAGGCACATCCCCACGCAAGCGGGTGGCAGGGAGCGGAACAACACCCGAGCGGGTCCCTCCTGATCCAGGCCAACAGTTCCAACCCCTCCAGGGAGTCACTCTCGGGGCTGCCCCGGTCCCCCCACGCCGCAAAGATTGGGGACAGCCCAGCCGAACTCAGCCCAAGGAGCAGCATCGCGCCTCGGCAGCCGGTCATGCCCCTCTCTGAGCAGCGCTGCCGCATCAAGCGGGTTCCCACGGACAGAAGATGAGCTGCCGGTCCCTTTTCAAGGGCTTTGGGGACTTTGCAAGGGCTTTGGGGGCTTTGAAAGGGTTTTGGGGACTCTGTAAGGGTTTTGGGGACTTTGCAAGGGTTTGGGAGACTTTGCAAGGGTTTGGGGGACTTTGCAAGGGGTTTGGGGGACTTTGCAAGGGTTTGGGGGACTTTGCAAGGGGTTTGGGTGTTGGAGAACAGCGCCGATACTGCGCCCAAGGAAGCGGAGACACGCCAGAGGCAGGAATGAACAGCCGCGGCTTCCCCCGCAGAACGGCTCTGCCATTTCACCGCCCGTGACTCAGAGACGACTCAACACAGAAACATCCCCGTCCCCCAGAGCCCCGCGCCCCAACTGCTTGCCAAAACCCAGCTCCCAGCGGCGAGCTGCTCTTTGGGAACCCCCCCCGAGTCACACAGAATTTCTTCCGAGGGTCTGGCAGCGCTCAGAAACGAGCGCACAAGCTCCCGGAGCAGAGCCCGTCGCAGGGAAAAGAAAAAAAAATCCACATGCATTTTTCCACAGGGCTGGCTCCTCAGCACAGCCACCTCCCAGCTCCCTGCCCAGCCTGCGGGCCGGGCATTTTTTATTTTTTATTTTTTTTTGCAGCCTTCAAAAGATCGCGGCCAAGATAGTTGTGGGTTTGCATAAGGCAGTAAAAGCCTTTAGAGAGCTCAGCCGCCCCTCCTGCCAGCGCCCCGATCCCTGGGATCTGGGGAGCAGCAAACGGGACAAGCGAAGCTGCCTCGCCAGAGGACGGAGCCGCAGCGGTGAAGGGGAAACAGAAAGCTAAATATAAATAAAACCCCGCACGGCTTTTGGAGACGTTTGTAAGAAGGCAGCACGTTCTCTCCCTCCCGGGAGGCAGAATATTTACGGCATCTTCTGAGGAAGATAATTTTAGCCTCATCTGATACAGGCTCAAAACGCCCAGAAAAAGAGGCAAAAGATCAAATGGAGGAAGAAGGGGCTGTCCAGCCACTGCCCAGCCCGGACCCGGCCGCGAGCCAGGACCGATGACGGAAAGGGATCCGCTCCCTCCTTACGCGGAGCGGGACTCAGGGACGCATCCTGCCACTGCCCGGGCTGGCAGAGCCTGGGGGAAGCCCAGTGCCAGCCCCTGCCTGGCCAGCGGTGACACCGGCCAGGGAGTCCCGTGTCCTCAGGGGACCCGCGCCCGTCACCGGTACCTGCCCTGCGGCAGCAGGGAGGGGGCCACGAGGGGACATTTCGGACGGCAGGGAAGGAAAGAGATGGAGCTGATGGGAAGCACTGGGGGGATTCGAGACTCGGTGTGGACCCGGCAGCACGTCACCCAGCACCAGCTGGCGGGAGAGGGTGTCGCCTGGGCACCCCCAGAGCCGGGGACCCCGCAGGGTGGAAGCAGCTCGGCACAGCGAGGGTTAAGGCAAACAAAACCCAAGCAGGTTCTTTAACCGGTGCCAAAGGCAGCAGAGAAAAATAGGACGAGCAGGCGAGATCTGTGGGCAGGACAGAGCCAGCTGGCTGGCAGCGCTTCCCGGGCTGTGCCGGAGCGTGTTTAGGAATAGCTCCAGGATGACGAAGGCAGAGGGGCCGCCAGCCCGGCGCTCCCAGCCCGCGGCGCACGGACCCTGCCGGGGGCCCGGGGCCCGTCTGCCCTGCCCCGGCCCCGAGCGCTCCCACATCCCCCCTCCAAGGGCATCCCGGCCAAAGATGGCGCTTGGACGGAGAGTGGGAATGCTGAGAGAGCTTCTGTCCTCCCTCCGTCGCCACCACGGACGCTCCTGCCCCAGCCGGGTCATGGATTTTTCCTTTCCCTGCCTCCTCCAGGTTGCTCCTTCCTCCCTCCCGGCTCCCTGCCAAGCGTGACGACAGCGCTCGTCCCGCTGCTGTCCCCCCCTGTCCCCAGGGCGCTCACCGCTACTGTCCCCACCGACCCCAGGGCACTCACCGCTGCGGTGCCCCCCCTGTCCCCAGGGCAGTCACCGCTGCGGTGCCCCCCTGTCCCCAGGGCACACACCGCTGCGGTGCCCCCCTGTCCCCAGGGCACTCACCGCNGCTGCGGTGCCCCCCTGTCCCCAGGACATTCACCACTGCTGTCCCCTCCTGTCCCCAGGCCACTCATCCCTGCTGTCCCCCCCCGTCCCCTGGCCACTCATCCCTGCTGTCCCCACCGACCCCAGGGCACTCACCGGGCTTTCAGCTCCTTGTGCTCCTCCCGCACTTTGCTGAGCTCCAACTGCAGCCGAGCTCTCTCTTTGGCCACCGAATCCAAGGTCTTGCGGGCATCGGCCAGCTCCGACTCGTAGGCAGCCTTGATGCCCGAGACCTCCCGGCTCACCACCTCCTCGGACTCGGTGATGCGGAGCCTCAGGCCGGCGTTCTCCAGCTCCAGCGAGCGCACCTTGTCGATGTACACGGCCAAGCGGTCATTGAGCTCCTGCAGGTCCTCCTTCTCCTGCAGGCGGGTGATGCGGGTGGGGGACAAGGGGGTCCCCGAAGCCCCGCTGCGGGTGCTCCTCTTCTGCGAAGGGGTCGCCATGGGGGTCCGGCGTCGAGGCGAAGGACACGGCACAGGTCACGGCGCGATGTCCCCACGCCACCCGCGCAGCTGTCGCGACAGCTCCTGGGGCCGGAGTGACTTGCTTATATCCCAGCCAGGCTGCTGACTGGGAGGAGGAGCTGCGAGCCGCCGGCGGGCGGAGTTATCCAAACCTGGGTGGAGACAACTCTCGACAATCCCGGCCCTTCCTTGGGAAAGGTTGGAAAAACATCTCTGGGAAATAGAGCTTTGGGAGGGCAGCTCTGGGGGCACAACCCGGGGCGACCCCTTGTATACCCCCCTTTTCTAGGGCGATTCCCCCCACGGAGGCTGGATTGGAGCCTGGGGGGGCTTGGCGAGGGCAAAGTACACCCTGAGGTGGGGGGGCTGCAGGAATGGGGTGCAGAGCAGCACCCCCAGGACCCTCGGGCTGAGCAACCCCAGGATGGGGGGGTGTCCTGGCACACCCTGAATGCAGGAGCCACAAACTGCACAGGACCCTGGGGTAGCTCAAACTCGGGGGTCCAAGGACCCAAGTACAGTCCCAGGTCACCCAAGTACAGTCCCAGGTCACCCAAATACAGTCCCAGGTCACCCAAAACACTCTGGCTTGGGGTGCCCCTGAATCCTGAGGCACCAGAGGATGCCCCGTCCCCCACGCTGGCTTTGCCCAGTTCTTTCAGCACTAGCTGCCTCCATTTCCCAGCGCTCCCCAGTACTACCTGTGCCCAGTTTTTTCCTTCCTCCTGGTTTCTCGTGCCACCTGTGCCGGTTTGTAACTCCACAAATCCTGAGCAGCAGTGGAGCCCATTTTCCCCCCACCCCGATTCCCTGGACCGACTGTGTCCTGTTCTACCCCCTCCAGCCATTCCCGGTCCCACCAGCGCTCAGCCATCCTTCCAGTATGGCCAGTTCCCAGCAGGGGTGATTCCCAGTCTGCCGGGGGGCTTTGCCTCCCTCCGGATTTGCCGACAGGGGGGTCCCTCCTCGGGCTTCATCCCCTGTCCCCTCGCGTTGTGCTGTGAAGCAAATCCTTCTCGTTGTGGCGGAAACGGGAATGAAGCGACAAGGAAAAGCAAGCCTTTTATATCTCAGAAATGAGTGGTGGGTGGAGGTCCCGGGGGGCTCCAACCTCCCCTCCTTGTGAGCCGCTGCTTGGAAAGTCGGATTCCCCAGGGAAAGGGAGCTGCACACTGGCGACAGCCGGAGAGCCCCAAAGCCACCTTCTCCCAACCATTCCCTGCGGACGGAGGGGTCCAAGGTCAAGGGCACGGGCAACACGCCGCTTTCCCGAGCGACGGCTGCCTGGCTCCTCCTGTCTGTGCCGCAATCCAAGCCCGGTTCCCTTCCCAGCTTCGGGAGCGCAGCAGAGCCCCGGCCAGGCTGGGAATGACTCACCCAGCAACGGCACAACACGGGCGAGCACGGAGCGCACACGCGGGGCACGCACGTGTGTTGGGAGCGCTCCGGCAATGATTAACGCGCTGGCACCGCCAGCCCGGGCACGGGGTGGGCAAGGGGCCCCGGCAACAAACCTTTCAAAAAGCAACAGCCCGATGCCAGGAATCGGGAGGGGGCCGGGCACCGCCGCGGGCAGGGCTTTGGGAAGCGCTTGGTGTGCCCCCCTCGCCGCCCCGGCTCGCAGGAAGACCCTCTCTGCATTCAGGGGACCCTGTGGGCGCTGGGGGTGCTTCAGGGGTCCCTGTGGGCGCTGTGGGTGCTGTGGGTGCTGTGGGCAGGGGCTGGGTGTGCTGCCACCCACCCGGCACTGCTCGCCCAGCGGCCCTGGCCGGGGAGGTGCTCTCTTTAACCCCACTCCTTTGCTCGGTCCCAGGTGAATTCCCCCTTTTCCTCCCTCCGCCTCCTGCCTTCTGGCCTGTCCCGGGATTCCTTTCCTCCCCAGCATTCTCCCTTCCCTGATGGGGGGATGCCAAAGCCCTGGGGACCCCTCATGTGCATCACGTCCCCCAAGGTGGGCAAGAGTTGCTGGACCATGTGGCTCGGCCACGAGGCCGAGGGCACAGCTGGGCACGGTGTGGTGGCCCTGTCCCCATGGGGAGCCTTTCCAGGGCCGTGGGCCCCCGTGGGCCCCTCTGCTCCCGCTGCAGAGCTCTGCTGGCTGCCGCAGGCAGGTCTGGCATGTGCTCTGCAAGGTGGCTGCCAAGCTGCGGGGCACTGTGGGACGTGTGTGGCTGCTGCCACTGCACAGCTCGGTTTGGTTTGAAAACACAACCCCTGCTCGGGAGGGAGAGCGTTGGTGCCCTTTGCCTGAGAGTGCACCCTGAGCTGGGGATGGCTGCCAGGGTGCAGGGTGTCCACAGGGACACAGGTCACAGCATCCCCAGGGACAAGGGTCACAGCATCCCCAGGGACAAGGGTCACAGCATCCCCAGGGACAAGGGTCACAGCATCCCCTGGGACACAGGTCACAGCATCCCCTGGGACACAGGTCACAGCATCCCCAGGGACACAGGTCAGAGTATCCCCAGGGATATGGGTCAGACTATCTCCACATGGGTCATCGCATCTCCACATGGGTCACAGCATCCCCACATGGGTCAGAGCATCCCCAGGGACATGGGTCAGAGCATCTCCACATGGGTCAGAGCATCCCCACATTGGTCCCAGCATCCCCAGGGACACTGGTCACACCATCCCCAGGGACATGGGTCAGAGCATCCCCAGGAACATGGGTCAGAGTATCTCCACATGGGTCAGAGCATCCCCACATGGGTCCCAGCATCCCCAGGGACATGGGTCAGAGCATCCCCAGGGACACTGGTCACACCATCCCCAGGGACACGGGTCAGAGCATCCCCAGGAACATGGGTCAGAGTATCTCCACATGGGTCCCAGCATCCCCAGGGACACGGGTCAGAGCATCCCCATATGGGTCAGAGCATCCCCAGGGACATGGGTCACAGCATCCCCAGGAACATGGTTTAGAACATCTCCAGGGACATTGGTCACAGCACCCCAGGGACACTGGTCACAGCATCCCCAGGGACATGCACAGTGAAGCAAAACTTCCTTGCCTTAACGTGGGAAACAGCATCCAGGGCAAAGGCAGGGAGTGACCAGCTTGGGCAAGAGCTGAAAATCACGGCTAAGGGTCATTGGCACCCCCAGCACCTCCTGGCTCCTCCTGCTCCCCACAGAGCTCCTGCCATCCTGGGGACCCTGGCTCACGGTCCCACGTGTCACTGCTCAGGGGGGCTGAGCCCAGGGGCTCCCCAGGGCTGGGGGAGCAGTACAGGACAGGGGACATGGGGAGCCTGCTGGTTCCAGAGCCAGAAGTGGTTGTTGGCAGCCTGAAGAGCCTGCGGGGAGGGTCAGACTTCGGCTCCTTGGCACTGGTTGCTCCACACAGGGCTCCCCCAGGGTGGGATGGCCCTTGATGCCCTCACGCTGCACCTCTGCAAACCTTCTTCTTGTGGACACAGACTGTTCTGCTTGCCCAGGAGAGCCCAGGTGCTGCAGGGGGGATGTCCTCAGCCCCACCACAGAGCAGGGCAGGCAAGAGCATCCTGATGCCCAGGAGAGCCCAGGTGCTGCAGGGGGGATGTCCTCAGCCCCACCACAGAGCAGGGCAGGCAAGAGCATCCTGATGCCCAGGAGAGCCCAGGTGCTGCAGGGGGGATGTCCTCAGCCCCACCACAGAGCAGGGCAGGCAAGAGCATCCTGATGCCCAGGAGAGCCCAGGTGCTGCAGGGGGGATGTCCTCAGCCCCACCACAGAGCAGGGCAGGCAAGAGCATCCTGATGCCCAGGAGAGCCCAGGTGCTGCAGGGGGGATGTCCTCAGCCCCACCACAGAGCAGGGCAGGCAAGAGAATCCTGACCCAGCGTGGGCTCAGGGGGATGGGGAACTACCACCAGCACAGCCCCGAGTCGGTCCCTGCGTCTGGCAAAGAGGCTCTTGGCACTTGTGTGAAGTAGGAGGGTTTAACTCAAACCAGATGAGCCACGAGGACAGTCTGTGCTCCACAGCTCCACTGCAGGCACGGTGCCAGGCTTCAGCCCACAAACATGGATTTCTCCAGGCTCCGTGGGCACCGAGGGAACTCGAGGAGCAGGACCCTGCAGCAGAACAACGGATGGGTGAGGGCTGGACGGGAGGCTGGGGCTCGAGGAGAGGCTCTCAGCTCAGGCTGTATCTTGCTCGCATGACTCAGAAGGCAGAAAAGAGCCATATCCCTGGAAATTACAACCCCCCTTTCCAGTGCTTTAGCTTCCAAAAAAGCCCACAGGCACTGGGGGCCTGCAAATGTCGTGATGCAAATACATGTGCCTGTGTGAGCAGTGATGGAGCTGGGGCTGGGGGTGGCAAGAGGAGCTGCAGCTCCAGGGACCCCCCACTCCACCACGTGGCTGCCCTGGCACAGGGGGGCGAGGAAGGACACGGGCCATGGGGACAGGCAGTGCCCTTTGGGGGAGCCTGTGGGCTGTTTTTCCAATGCCTTTTCAGCTTTTTTCGGCTCGTCGCAAAAATCCCAGGGTTCACTTCCCAGACTTTTGGCATCTGCTTTTGCAGGCACAGAGCAAGCCAGGGCTGAGCCATCCTGGTCCCTCAGACACCTCCTAAGTGCTCTCCAGAGCTGATGCACTCCCCTCACTCTCAGTCCCAGCATGGGGCTGTTTCTCCAGCTATTTCCTTTCCAGGGCAGATATCCACCATCTCCAAGTGGGGATTTTCCCTTTCCAGCCCTCTCTTCTGGCCAAAAAGGCATAACACCCTTAGACCTCCACTCCTACCCACCCTACTACCAGGAGGAGGAGATCCCAGCCTCCAAGTTTTTTCCCATTTGACCCCAGAGAGCTGAAGATTGGTGGCTGGGTGCACACAGGATCCCGTACAGTCCTGGCTAAGTGACATGCCCAAGGATGAAGAGAGAGATGGTGGCAAGAGGCAAAGGTGGGACCTGGAGAAGGGTGAATGATTAAAACTGAAAAAGAGAAGGTTTAGATGATTGAAGGACGTTGTTCCCCATGAGGGTGGGCAGGCCCTGGCACAGGGTGCCCAGAGAAGCTGTGGCTGCCCCATCCCTGGGAATGTTCAAGGACAGGTTGGATGGGGCTTGGAGCAACCTGGGCTGGTAGAAGGTGTCCCTGCCCATGGCAGGGTGGGTGGAACAAGATGGTCTTTAAGGTCCCTTCCAATCCGAACCAGCCGTGATCTCCCCATCCAGCACCCTGACCCATCACATCACACCACTCTGACCTCAAGGCTCTGACTGCAATGGGCTTCCAAATCCCCCCCACCAACAATCTGTGCACATAAGGAGGTTGGGGTGTCTGTACTGAGGAGTTTTAATTAGCTAATAATCTTTAATAGGGTTTAATTGCCTTGTTATAAAAGGTAATTACAGCAATACATCAATTAGAGCTGTAAAATTAATAGATTTACCAGTTGTATTCATTGAGGGGCTGCGAGTGGCAGCACACAGCAGCCAGGACAGCACCAGTGGTCCTGCTCTGACATCCAACAGTGAGAAAGAGAGTGGCCACTGAGCTGCTCTGGCACGGATCCTGCCCGAGTCCCTCTGCCTGGGACACCCTGGGGACCACCAGCACCAGCAAAGTGCCCCGTGACCAGCAGCCAGGCAGGGCAGAGGGACAGACAACAGGCCAAATGGGAGAGTGAGGCTCTGGAGGAGCACCTGCCATGGCCCTTGGGGACACTGGAACAAGTCACCTCTGCTCTGCTGGAGCTCCTGAGATGGGAACAGCTCTGTCTGCCTGCACTGGGCCAGATGTCTGCCCACAGCAACCACTGTGGAGATGCTCACGTCCCCCCACATTCCCATGCTGTGCTCTCAGGAAAAACACATCCCTAAAATACAGTGTCTGAATCCCTCTTTGGAAGACAGCAGGGACCCATGGGTGCAGGGACCCACGGGTGCAGCAGCAGAGACAGACGGGCCACCCACAGTGCCAGGCAGAGGGAAGGGTGCTCTGGGCTGTGCAGCCTGCTCTGAGCTCCCCCAGACCCTTCCAAACCCTGGGCAGGGGTGCTGTGGCTGGGCTGCCAAGTGGCAAGAGGTGACCCAATGGAAAATCCATCTCATGGCTTCCCACAAGGGGAGGGCTTTAAAGGAAAAACTGTTCTGGTGTCGCATTGCTTTGTGCCTCTGTTATCCAACCCGTGAGTTAAGTACATGGCAGGTCAGAAGTGGAATGCTGGGCCCTCCTGCCCTTTTTCCAGCTTTGCTGAGGGTTGCTTCTATTGAGCAGGATCAGCCTATTTTCCATAAAGTCAGTAGACCATGTGAACATTCGCTCAAAATATTCCATTTCACTGAAAGGAATGAGTGCAAGATGTCAAACAGGCCAGTTTTCTGCTCTCTGTAGTCCCTGGTGCTGTGGGGTTGGGGTCACACTCACATTCTCATGACCAGTTTTCCCAAAGCAGCGAGCTTGGCGTGCGCAGGAAAAGCCAAAAGACAATGGGCTGGCACCAGCCCAGGCTGGTGTGGGGCAGAGGATGGGGGTTCACACACACACACACACACACACAAACACACACACACACACACACCAGCCCAGGATGTGCTCCATTAAATGCCACCCAAAACTACAGCGACTGGCGGGACCCCGGCTCACCCACATCGATGCCAAGGAGGGTCTTGAAGGAGTTAAAAATCCTTTTACCCTTTGCCCAGACGCCTGGGACAAATCAGGGAAACCTCAGCGCTGATGGAAATGAGTCTCTGCTTCCCCAGTCTCAGCTGTGGGAGAGCTGGGCATCTCTGGCAGTGGGTGCCCTTCGTGGGCAGGCAGTGCCTGGTGGCAAAGCAGGGACCAGGGACTTCACAAAGCAACCAGCAGAGCTGCCTGCAGTGATTCCTGCCCGCTCTCACCGTTGGTGCTGTAAAAGGGTCCAAAGCAGGGATGTGCCCCTTAGGATACTCCAAGGCAGGGATGGGCTGGAAAGGGAAAATCCCCACTTGGAGATGGGGTGTGTCTGCCCAAGCCAGGTCGCCCTCTGCCCTTAATGCAGCCTCTGCACCTCCTTGGCCAGGGATGCCAGGCTGGGGATGTGGTTGGCAGGGTGGTGGAGGATTTCCTCCTGTGCAGAGTCTGTGCCAGCTCACCCTGGCATGCAGAGTGCTGGAGCCTCCCAGTCCCAGCGAGCACCATGGGCAGGACGTGGATCTGCCCACCCTCATCCCAGCCCAGAGGAATTCCCGGCTGTGTCAGCAGCTCAGCAGTTTCCTCACAGGCCAGTGGAGATGCCAAAGGGATGTTCGTGCGGGATGGAGCTGGAGAGGATCCAGGCCATTGGCAGGGCTCAGCCCTCCCCAGTGCTACACTCAAGGTGGATAAAAGCCATCCTGCCTCCAGGGCTCACCACAGCCCTGCTAAGCTTCGCCAACATCCCCCACGATGCCAGCCTAGCCACAAACTTGGGCCTCAGGGCCCGAGTCCTGGGGTTGGCAGGGCTCCTGGCACCTTCCCTCTATCCTAGGAACTCCCCAGGATGGGCATCTGTGAGTGCCAGAAACTGCAGCCCAGGGCTGTTGCTGCTCCTATGGTAAAACAGCCATGTGCTCAAGGGTCTTCACTGCTTGGGACTTTAAGGATCCCATGAGACAAATAACTCCAGGAATGGCTTCAGGATGAACTATTCCCACCGGCAGAGTGTTGTTTGCCACTTCTGCAAAGTCCGTCCCTGCCCCTTTGCTCCAGCTGCAGGGATTGAACTCCACCTTTGACTGGGGGCTGTAGCAGAGGGAATTCCTTGGACATCGCTCCTGTAGCCCTGGGAAAGGGATGGGGACAGGGACAAGCTGCATGAGCAGGGATAGTGCCAGGCCAAACACCTGGGAGCCTCACACCAGCTGTGCTGATGTTCACATCCCTTTAGAAGAGGGAAATGGGAAGAGGCCAGGGATGGCCCTGGAGTGGCGTGGCCTCAGCACACCCCTCCTGGCATCCTTGGTGCAGAGGGGTCAGAGCAGATGCACCCCATGTGTCCAAACAGCATCCCACCTCTGTGGCAGTCCTTGTGCTGTTCCAGTTCCTCGGGTGGTGCCACCACCTCACGACCAGGGATGGCTCTGTCCCTCCTTGGCAGCTCTCCAGGGAAGGGTCCATGTGTCCAGATGTCTGTGACCACCTGGGAGCAGAGCAGATGGCCCACATCACACTGGCAGAAGGAAACCAAGCCTCAGCACATCCAGCTGCTGGTAAGCAGCTTGAGGTCTTATGCCAGAGATGTTTTATAAACTCCCTGTTCCTCCAAACCCACCAGCTCGTTCCTGTGTTGAGCCCGTTTGTTCTCTTGGCTGCCCTGGATCCGACAACAACAAACCCCTCAGTGTCAGCACATCCCGCCAGAAACATCCCAGATATTGTCTCCTATAAAATACCATGTTGGCTCCTTTTTAGCTCGGAATTGCAGGGATACGAAAATCTCCGTTCTTCTGTTCTTTCCTCCCAAACCTGCAACCCTCGTTGCTGTGGATGCAACTCTGAGCAACGCTGACAGAGAGTGGGATCTGATGGGAAAAACCACGGCATCACAAAATATCCTGAGCTGGAAGGGACCCCCAAGGATCACGGAGTCCAAATGCTGCCGCCTCTGGGGAGGGAATGGGCACTGATGGGCACCAGCTCAGGGCCTGGGCCGTGGGTGCTGCCGAGCCCCTTCCCCTCCCTGCAGCCTCTGCATTGCCCGGAGCTGGACCATCACTCCCCGTATCCCATCGGCAGGGAAAGCTGCGCCGGCCAAACCCCGCCAGCCCCGACGGGCGTGTCTGCAGAAGCTTCCATTCATTTCCCTCCGCCGAGTTTTCTGCGGCAGGGCTGTTTTCCTGCTATTTGCTCCCTGCCGGCCCCTTCGGCTTTCCTGCCGGGGAGCTCGGGAGCAGGATGGGGGCTGGATGGCTTTACCACATTGAGCGCCGCAAAAAAAAAAAAGCAAAATT
>VWZG01011628.1:0-15373 GCA_013396735.1 Grallaria varia | reverse complement strand
GGGCTGGGAGAGCCTGGGATGCTCTTTGCAGGGGGATCAGGGGCTGGGAGAGCCTGGGATGCTCTTTGCAGGGGGATCAGGGGCTGGGAGAGCCCGGGATGCTCTTTGCGGGGGGATCAGGGGCTGGGAGAGCCCGAGATGTGCTTTGTGGGGGGACCAGGGGCTGGCAGGGTGGGGCAAGGCTGGAGCAGCCCCACGGGCGAGGCTCACCCACGCTGCTCATCCTCATCGGAGCTGCTCCTGCAGCATCCCCAGCGCGGGGGCGGAGGAGCAGGGGGAGTTTTCTTAATGGGGTTTGGGACGTCAAAGGCAAGGGAGGCTGGAGTCGAGCAGATGAACATCAAAGGGAAAACGCGATGGCAAAAACGCCTCATCGCGGTTTGTCCCGGGCAGGAGGGGCTGAACGGGCCCTCCCGGCCCCACCATGAATCACTCCGTGCTGACGGAGCTGTTTGTTTGCCTGTTGCCAAGGGCCCCGGCGCTGCGGGTTGGGATCTGGGAGCCCTGCGGTTCAGCCACCGTTTCGAGGCGCTTTGCGTCGGGGAAGCCCACGAGATCCTGCTGTGATCTGAGGGCAGAGCTGAGACCGGAGGGTGGGCTTGGGCTGGGCAGGATGGTGCCCGTGCTGCCAGGAAAGGGGGCTCTGCTGGCTGGAGACCCCGATTGCTGTGGAGAGCAGGAGAATGGAGGATGGAGGGGCCAAGGGCAGCTCCAAGAACCACTGCACAAGAGGGGCTGAAGGAGAGACCTCAATGAGAATGGCTCACATACAGTCAGGAAACACCCTGGGCTCTGCCAACAGAGACAGAGAGCACCAAACTGCCCTCCTGTTCCATGCTGGAGGTGAGTTCCTCCTTCCTCTGCCTCTGTTTCTACCTTTGCACTTGCCTGGTTCCTCTCACTGGCCACTCAGGTCTTCCTGGTCTGTGGCGCTCAGTCCAACCCCAAAAACGTCCCCTCTGCCCCCCAATGGTGCGTGGGGGCCTCGAAGCTCCTCTGTCCACGAGGCTCAGTTCAGTGCCTCATTTTTTCCATTTGCCAGGCTGGTTTCTGCACATTCTTCTGGCCTTTTCCCATCTTTAACACCCGGGGGTTTCTCTGGATAAAGATGGTCTCTTCAAACATGTAGAATCTCAGAATCACAACTGGTTTTGGGTGCAAGGGACCCTAAAGACCATCTCATTCCACCCCTCTGCCATGGGCAGGGACACCTTCCACTACCCCAGGTTGTTCCAAGCCCCGTCCAACCTGGCCTGGGACACTTCCAGGAATGGGACAGCCACAGCTTCTCTGGGCAACCTGTGGCAGGGCCTGTCCACCCTCACAGGAAGGAATTTCTTCCCAATACTTCATCTAAACCTACTCTTTTTCAGTTTAAAGCCTCTGCCCCTCCTCCTCTTCCCATGATCCCTGCTCCCACTGCCTGTCCATTTCCTTCTTGCCCGTCAGTTTGACCAGTCAATTCTGACTCAGCCATGCCAGTCTCTTATCTTCCTTTCCTCATTCCTTACCCATGTAGATTGAGAGCTCTTGCACTCTGTGGAAAGCGTCCTTTAAAGATCTGCCAACCCTGTCCTTGTCCCCAAGGGCAGTTTCTCAGAGGATCCCCCTGACCAACTCCTTGAACAGCTTGCAGTTTGCTTTCCTAAAATTCAGGCTCCAAACTTGACTCTTTGCCTGTCCCACATCCCTCAGGGCTGTGAACTCTGGTGGTGTGTGGTCACTGCAGCCCAGGCTGTCTCCAGTCTTGATGTCACCAGTGAGTTTGCTTGCTTTGGTGACCAACAGGTCCGGTGACACATCCCCTCGGGTAGGACACCCGTACATGACCCCTTGCAAATCCAAGTCCCGCTCTCCTATGAGGATGCTGGAAACTACCATAAGGCAAATAAAACTATGTATTATCAAATGATTATACAGCATCATCCCCACTGCAGGCTCTGCACAGACCTTTGCTCTGTCAGGCATGAGGGTGGGCATGAGGGTGGGCACTGCCCCATCCCTGGCAATGTCCAAGGCCAGGTTGGATGGGGCTTGGAGCAACCTGATCTAGTGGAAGGTCCTACAGCACGTGGATGGAAAAAGACGGTCTTTAAGGTCCCGTCCAACCCAAGCCAGTTGTGATTCTGTAACCTCCAGGGTCTGAGCGGTAGTGTGGTTTTGCTGACGTGCAGCTGGGTCCATCCTGGTTCCCTTCCCCTGGGCAGCGAGGGGTCAGCAGAGCCGCGGTCCCCGCCGGGGCTCAGCATCCGCCAAGACAAGGCACGGGACGTGTCCCACCGCACGGACCCGCAACCCCAGTCCCTGCACCCTCCTGCCCCCGGAGGCGATGCCAGGACCCTTCAGCAGCGGGGCCCGGCCGGAGCGGGGCCAGGGCTCGGCTCAGCACATCCCCAGGCGGGGCGCAGGAGGGACCGGCAGCTCCATCTCGTGTCTGCCGCCCGCAGTACAGAGCGGGCAGCGCAGCCCCTCCGCAACGCTGCCCACGGCGGCTCCTCCGCCCGTGGCTCCCCCGCGGGTGGGCTCGGGGCGCTGCGGCTCCTGGAGGAGGCTGGCACTCCGAGATGTCACTGAGAAGTCCCAGCCTGGAGAGCCGGCGTGGCGTGGGGATGGTGTGGCCGCCGTGCCCAGGTTCTCCCGCAGGGATGCCCACCCTCCCTCTGCCCGGTGCCACGGCCCCCTGCTCCGGCCACAGAGCGCGTGGCACCGAAAGCACGGGCACAGCTTCGTTTTTACAGGCGCGGCGCCAGGGTTGAGAGAACCTGCTTCTCATTAGGACAGCAGAGCTGGGAATAAATGGTCCCAAGCTCCCATAACCGGGCTGGCGGCTTCCCAAGGGGATGAGGAGGGAAAGACATCCCTCCCTGGGGGACGCGCTACTGGGGGAGAGTCCCCTCGACTCCGGTGGGGAAAGGAACGACCCCGTCCCCACTGGAGGGCTGGAACAGCAGCGGCAGCGCAGCCCTCGCCTCCCTCAACCACCCTATGCCGACCCGGCTCTCCCTCCAGGCCATTTGCCAGCAGCAAGGAGAAGGGGGAAAAGGCTCCCGGACAGTGGATAGTCCCGGTGAGCCGGGCAGGAGACGGGACACGCTGCCAACAGCGCTGCTGGGTGGAAGAAGGAATCGGAAACCAGCCGCAGCCCCCGCACGGAGAGAGAGAACGCGGTGTCACCGGGGAGGGGCGGAACGGGGATGGAGATGAACGCGGTCCTCTGAGTGGGACACACAGCCCACTGGAGACAGGGGGATGCGAGGGGGAGCTCCTGCATCCCACAGGGCCCTGAGTGGGACACACAGCCCACTGGAGATAGGAGGATGCAGGGGACAGCTCCTGCATCCCACGGTGCCCCGACTGGGACACACAGCCCACTGGAGACAGGAGGATGCAAGGGACAGCTCCTGCATCCCACGGTGCCCCGACTGGGACACACAGCCCACTGGAGACAGGAGGATGCAAGGGACAGCTCCTGCATCCCACGGTGCCCCGACTGGGACACACAGCCCACTGGAGACAGGAGGGCGTAAAGGAGAGCTCCTGCATCCCGTGGTGCCCCGACTGGGACACACAGCCCACTGAACACAGGAGGGTGTAAAGGAGAGCTCCTGCATCCCACGGGGCCCCGAGTGGGACACACAGCCCGCTGGAGACAGGAGGATGCAAGGGACAGCTCCTGCATCCTGCGGTGCCGCACGGAGCGTGTCGGCTCCCCCGTTCTGGGCTGGCGCTGCCCTTCCCGCACGGCCCCAAGCACCAAACACCTCCCTGCCCTTGCTGGCACATCCCTGGCGCCGGGATCTCGTTGCTGCCACGGCAGAGCGCCAAGCGATGGGGACGGGCCCGGCCGCGGGCTCAGCCGCAGGTGTCGGGGCTGCTCCAGGAGCGCCGGGGCTGCTCCGGTTTCCAGAAACAAGATCTCCAGGGATGCTGCCTGGCCCAGGCACCAACTGGCAGACTTGGCAAACAGGGCTGTGGGTTCTGCTGCTCTCCATGACCCTCCCTGCCACGGGACCAACACCTTTTTGGCACCACCAAGGACCACGTGGGACAGCGATGGAGGCAGAGATGGCCGCCCTTTTGGTGTGGCCTCAGCCAGCCTGGTCCTCACCCAAGCATCTGCCTGCTGACACTGACTCTGTGTCTGCTTTAAGGAATGCAAGAGGTTGGGCATGGCCCAAGGCACCCATTGCATCTCCTGGCACTGGGGTCTGGGACAGGGCCTCGTGTCCTGGGAGGGCAGGAGGGGGCTCAGACAGCTGGGGGGCTCTTTGCCCAAATGCTGAATTTCTGCCATGTGCAAGAAGCTCCCCCCTGCACCCACCAACCCTCTCCAAGGCACATCCAGGTTGGCATTTGAGGCAGGAGCAGGATAAAACCTGAGATCAGCATCACTGCTCTAGGTTCTACCCCCTCTCCTGGGCACGGCCTCCTCCTTTGGCATGATGGAGACACCAGGGATGGGATGGCACTGACCTGAGCCACCTCCTTGTCTCCAAGATGCTGAAACCAGGGAGTGGGAGGGTGCAGTGAGGGTCGCCTGGGCTTTGCAGAAGCAGGGCCAAGGACTTCCCCAGGCTCCTCTCACTGGACACTCCCTAAAGGAGTCTGAGCCCACAGCAGCACAGAGCCCAGCCTGAGGCGACACACCACAGCTACGGAAGCCCTCAGGCATTGCCTCCCACTCTCCTTCCCTTTCTCCTTCCTGGCCATGTCCACAGGACAAACCCACAGCTCTTCTGCATTCAGCACGGCCAGGATGGCCAGGACTCGGGGAGCTCCTGTGGGGTAGAAGATGTTCCCACAGATGAGGCTCTCCTGGCACTTTGGGAAGCACATGAGCAGCCTGCAGCTCACGCTTGGATATTCCACTGAATGGCCCTTCGCTGCTTGCCGAGGATCTGGCCCCTTGGCAGGCTCTGAAATGATCCCGAGCCCCCCTGCTTTGTTATTAAATCAAATCCATCTGGCCTCGACCGCGGATGGTTGTTATTCGAGATCCCTCTCTGAGTGGAGCTGGGATTAGCTCCGGGCATGGGGGATTCTCCCTCCCTCCCTCCCTGTCTCCTTCCCTCCTACTGCTCCCAGCCCTCCTGCCTCTATCTTTTGTGTTTCTCCACTTCTCAAGGAGCCCCTGCGTGGGTACATCGAGCAGCTTTTGTGCAGCCCAGACCTGCACGGGTGTCCCTGCAGGACCACGGTGCCTCTGTGCTCCCAGCAGGTCCTGTCTAGACATACCTGCCTGCACCCCACGGCAGGTTGGGCAGCCAGAGCCCCCCAAACCCTGGGGACACCACGGCTGGCACGGGGAGTGACAGTGACACAGGGCTTTGTCCCAGCCACCTGCCATCCCCATTTCTGACCCCGAGCAGCTGGACACTGCCAGGAGCTGCTCTCCCCAGGGACATGCAGGGCTGGGCAGGGTTTATCCCCTCTCCCAGCCCCAGGGAACCCACCGCTCCAGGAGAGTGGAGGGCAGCATGGGGTGAGCTGGAGCGACGTGGGACGTGCTGCAGTGGATAAGGTGCTTTTAGCATCATAACAAGTGCCTTGAGCACTTCTGCTTGCCTGGGCATCACTGCTGGTGTCCTCTAAGGCTGCAGCTTCCAGACCACCATGGAGGAGCCACTGGACTGAGCCTCTGGCTGGAACCTTTATGAAGATGATGGATTTCCACTGCTCTGACAACACAGAAAGTGGTGGGGGAATGGAGTTGATAATGACCTGCCAGCACAAGGCAGAGGCTGGGGACCCAGCCAGTGTGTCTGCTCCCAGTGTCACCCTTGGGACCACCTGGACCAGCAGAGACAAGGCGACAGCATGTCTGGCTCCAGTCCCTCAGGGATCCCTGGAGGTTGGGCAGATGGAGCTGTGGTCCCCACGGGCTCCCCAGCGCTGGGGCCTGAGTTCAGGCTGCCAGCAATTAGTGCTCCAGCTTGTTGCAGAGTGATTGCTGGGCACGGGCTCTCGCTGAGCAGGGCAGGGCTCAGGGCACGTCCCAGCCCACCCCTCCTGGCTGAGGCATCTCCTCTGCTGCAAACTTGTCTCCCAAGGGCACAGCTCACAGCCCGATGTGCCGATACCTCCACTGCCCCTGGGCTACAAATGACACCCTGAGCCCCTTGGCCCCCTGACACTGTGTGTGTGTGAGGCACATCCCTCCTGGGAGGAATGACTGTGGCAAAGGCCAGCTGGGCACAGTGGGAGAGGGGTGGGTCAGAGACAAACTTTAAACGTGGGCTCAGTGTTTAAACCTCACCTGCCAAGCAGAGTGCCTGCGTTGCCTTTTCACCTTTGGCAAAGCCTTGAACACACCCCAGAAGAGCTGATGCCATCCCTACGTTCACCTCTCACCACAGGGACACCTGTACCAGAGCCTGTACACCACCAGAGACTGGGGAGGTGGCACCTGAGCATCCTGGATGGTCCTTTGTCCCTGGAACCACTGTGGCACCTGCCAAGGCTCAGATGTTCCCTGCCTGCCAGGAGCAGCTCCCAGCTTACCGCAGACCTCTCTGGGGTTTGGCATCTCACAGCCAGGGAGCACAAGGTCTGCTGGACTTCATCCTGACTTCAAGTCCTGGTCCTTCTGCAGCTGACTGGAAAACCTAAAAGGAGACCAGGTGCTTTCTGAGGGAGCGCTGGACTAGAGAGGAGAAGCAATGCAGGAATTAACGCTGGCACCTTCACTCCCGGGTCACACACAGGTACAAACATTGCTGCACCTGCTCGGCTCTCCTGGGGGACCTGCAGCATTCAGGCACAAAGTCTGCATCCCGCAGGAACTTTTTAATGGCACGAGGGACCCTCCAGTGACAGAGCCGGCGCTGTCACCTCCCCTGGATGGCCTGGCTGGTACCACCATCCCCCCAGGGACCGAAGCAGAGCCCTCTCCATCACCCAGCCCTGCGGTGGAGCCGCCAGCCCGTGGGGGAGGAGATGGGAACATGTCCACTTGACGTGCCTGAAAAGCAGCACACATCTCCCTGTTGCTATGGAAACACTGCTTTTAAAGCAAATTAATAATAATAATTAACACGATCTATTAAATAATAGTAATAAAGGCATTAGTAATGACTTGTAATTGGTAAAGCACTTGGAATAACACACGCTGGCTCCACAACCTGCTCCCAGCACAGGGAGCAGGGCCGGGGGCAGCATCTCCCACCCGCAGGGGGGTCCCGGGTGAGGGTGAGTGCCCTCTGCCTTCAGCACCGTACAGGCAGGAGCTTAGTGGGATTCAGGGAGGGATCAGACTTTTATCTGGATAATGAGGATGTCTAGACTGATAAGAAGAAGGGTTAAATTGGCTCAGGGCCTGATTCTGCCTCACCGTGCGCTCGGTGCAGCGGCACGCGGTGCCCGGGCAAAACCAAGGAGGGTCAAGGCCAGGTGTCCACACCAGACCTTGTTCTTCCTGGGTTTTAAACCCACCACGTGGAGTCTTTCCTGGCAGGCAGAGGTGAAGAGACCTCTAAGAAACCTTTAACGAGCTCAAATTCTGCCTGGAGAAGAGGAGGCTCTGGGGAGACTTTAAAGCTCCTTCCAAGTAACTAAAGAGGCTCCAAGAGAGTTGGAGAGGGACTTTGGACCAGGGTCTGGAGAGATGGGACAAAGGGGAATGGCTTCCCACTGCCAGAGGGCAGGGTTACATGGGATATAGGATGAAAAATTTCCCTGTGAGGCTGGGCAGGCCCTGGCACAAGTTACCCAGAGAAGTCGTGGCTGCCCCATCCCTGGCAGTGTTCAAGGCCAGCTTGGATGGGGCTTGGAGCAACCTGAGATAGTGGAAGGTGTCCCTGCCCACGGCAGGGGGATGGAACAAGATGAGCTTTAAGGTCTCTTGGAGCTTGGTTGCTCCAAGCCCCATCCAAGCTGGCCTTGAACACTTCCAGGGATGGGGCAGCCACAGGTCCCTGTGCTCTGCCTCGAACCCACCAGGCCTTCATGTCCTGCTTCTCCATCATCACCACCAAGAGGAGCATCCAGAGCGGAGCAGTGTAAGGCTGAGCCCAGAGCTGTGATAAAAAAACCCCTCTTCAAGCTACAAGATGTTTCCAAAAGGATATGGAATTGCAGAGAAAAAAAGAAATGCAAAGACCTGACAGTATCACCTGCTTGTTTGTGCCCAGAGTCCCTTTGCTGACAAGGTCTTCTCTGCACAGCAGAGTGAGGACTTGGTGGCTCAGAATCACTCAGTGTTCCCTCAGGAGCCTGCCCAGACAGGCAGAGCCGGGATGGGAATATCCTGGGAAAACCTGGCCCTGGTTTAGGTGCTTCCATGAGAATAAACTGGTCGGAAAAGCAGGTCCCCCACTGTCCATGCTGAGCCTCTGGAGAGGCATCAGCCATCCCTGGGCTGGCACAAGCAGCTGCAAAACTGCTAAAAAAGCTCCAAGATGTGTCCTTGGGACTTTTCTCACCCAGGTCTGACATCCAGACTGCTGGGCCATGCAGAATGCGGGAGCAGCATCAGGATTGCAACCCACCTGTGTAGCTCAGCCTTCATCCCATCCAGAGCAGCCAGCAGCAACTTCCAGCGTGAGACTAAAATTAGCACTGACAGGAAGAGCTCTGGAGCACGGCGGGATGATTAGAGCCTCCCTGGAAAGGAGGCATCACCTGCAAGGGAATGACTCTCCTCATCCCTGGCAGAATGCGCAATAACTGTTGTGGAATACGATGGGGAAAAGTGAAGAAAGGAGACAGGGAAAGGTGTTCTGGCACAAAACTGGAGTGTTGGTTCTTGGCCAGTGGAGAAAAATCCAAGATCCCAGCTCTGTTAGACCGTCACATGGACCTGCAGCATGGCTTTGGTCAAATTGCTTAGCTAGAAAAAAAAACGTAAGGATCACGGACACCAGCTCCCCCTGAGATTTACAAACTGCAAGGAAATACCCAGATTAAAAGTTTAAAAAAAAATAAAATCTCTTTTACATATATTTAACTGTGTGCGTTGAGAGTATTTGTGAATAAACAGTGATACCATTCTCCACCACAGGCAGTGGGAACGAGGTGTCGATCCTTCATGCATGCACAGATACCCAAATTCATGGTTCAGAGCTCTTTGTTGGCCTTCTTTGGCTAAAAATATGGTTGCAGTCAACCCACACCACCCACATCCATGCTCCTGAAAGAATGGGATTTCACTGGGCTTCAGCCCTCCTCTAAACCTGCCCTGTTTTCATGTAAAATGACCAATAACTGCAAAGAGTGTTAAAAGTGGATGCACTGAGCCCTCGAGTGGGAAAATGTGGCTGTGCCAAGGGAACTTGTGTGTGGCTCAGGGAAATACCACTGCCCCTCTGGCTGTCCCTAAAGCAAGCTGGTTTGACTCCATGGCTCACATCCTTGTCTCAAGACTGGGAATCCTGGAATCCTAGAATTATGGGATGGTTTAGGTTGGACAGGACCTTAAAGCTCATCCAGTTCCACACCCTTGCCATGGGCCAGGACTCCTTCCACTGGACCAGGTTGCTCCAAGCCCCATCCAACGTGGCCTTGGACTTTTCCAGGGATGGGGCAGCCACAGCTTCTCTGGGTAACTTTGTGCCCACCCTCACAGGGAAGAATTTCCTCCTAACGTCTGATGTAAATCTCCCTTCTTGTTGTTCCAACCCATTTCCCCTTATCCTTGGGATTCAGCACATCCCCCTCTCTCAGGCAGACTGACACAGACAGGGCTCCTTTGTCAGGGTGACAGGGCACAGGTAAGTCCCTTGGATGGGGTTGCCCATATTTCCCTCTGAGGTTTCCTGGGCAGAAATACATGTACATGCACTGCCCGGCTTGACAACGAACACGCAGAGAATCCAACAACACCCTGGACGTGTTGGATTTGCTGACAACACCCGGACCATCTGGCCAACACATGGACCTCGGGCTTGGCATGTCCAGGAAGCGTCTGACTGATGGTGGATGCGACACACACAGGGAGCACACGGGAGAAACCAGCCCCGTGGGCCCACGGAGCTGATCCGTGACAGCACCAGGATTAATACACTGGGGGGAAATTCAGAATTATCAGAAAAGTGGCCAAAACCCCCCAACAAGTCCCCCCCGTTGGGACAAAATTTTAGAAGGGGGGACGTACTCAAGGAAACCCACGGTAATCCCGATGTTCTGGAAATTGAAATTGGGAATTTCCTGCTTGGGGGTGATGGGATTCCAATGGGGGGAAAACATGTTCCTTGGAAAATTAACTACGTGTATAAGCAGCAGGAATAAGGTGAGAGCGACGCCTTGAAACTGAACACCGCTTGTGATCCCAGACCTAAAATCATCCAGATTTCAGGAGGAAGGAATTTCTTCAGCAACTTTAGTGCAGTTTTTCCAAAAAAAATCCTCGTGACCAGAAGTCTCCATGGTTATGATGACAACCAAGTCTGCCGAGGGTGTGGCCCCTGTTGGTCCCAGCACCAGATTGTCCCCATAGCTTAGCACCCATCTGCAGCCAATATGCTGAGCTCTTAACAAAATTGAGGGGGTTTAAAATCAGGTCTCCTGGGCCTGATCCCATGGACCCGGGCTCACCAAACCCAATGGACTTCAAGGAGCTTTGGCTCAGGCTTTGCGCTAATTTACTTATCTCATAGAAGAGCTTAATTAACAAATGTTTGCAAAGCACTTCAGGATCCCTGCACGGACAGCGAGACTCCTCTTGCTGCCAGTCCCACGGACAAAGCAAAGAGGTTTAACATCAAGGGGCAGCAGATGAATTGTCCGGACAGTGGTGGCCACAGCTGAGGCCACGGGGACATCCCAGGAGGATCGGCCACCACGGAGGGCAGAATGTCATCTGAACCACGTGCTGCAGGGAATGGCCAGCACATGGATGGGGCTGTGGGTTCACAACTCCACAGCCCCAAAGGGTGGGAGGGAGCTCTTGTTGCTTTCCAGCATTTGGGATACTCCTGTTTCGCATGTGGCTGAGCAGTTTTTGAAATGAGCTGCCCAGGGACGGGGAGATGCTCCCTCGGAGTGCTCATCGTGACAGTACCCCAGCTCCAGCCTTGTAACTTGGGATATTCTATGATTCCATGGGGGCTGAAAATGAAAAAAGAGCCTAAAAATGGTGTCCTGGTACCAAGTGTTTGCTCCCTTTGCCCTCCCCAGCCTCGGCTCATCACCCCAGCCTATGGGCCATGGGATGCTCCCCCAGCGTTCAACCCTTTTTTAGCAGCTGCTGCCTTTTCTCCAGAGGTCGGTGGTGTCAGGGGGGCAGAGGGGACGTAAATTCAGTGCCAAATTCAGCTCCACGTCGATGACACAAATTCATGCAGGAAGTTTCTCCCCGCGTCGGCTCTTCACGGTGACTGCAAGTCGCTGTTTCGCCAAAGGACGGGCTGCTGGCACCTCCTCAGGCAATGTCAGCTTTATTCCTGCCTCCCACAGGGCTTTCTGTCACCAGCCACGGTGCCCGGCCGGCCCTCCCTGACTCTGGCCCGGGCAGCAGCTGCAGTTTGCTGGTTTTCCCTTTTCTTTGATGATTCTGCAGCCTCCTGCCTCGGGAAGGGACGAGGGGCACGTGATGCCACCGCGCGATCCCCACCGCTCCGCTCAGAGGACTCGGCCACCGTCCCTGGCTTTAATTAATACCTTATTTTCCCCCACCCCCGACAGTAATTCTGGGATGTGGATTTTCAAATGTTTGGAAATACTGGCTTTTTAACTATGGAAATGGGTGTAAGGCAGATAGGTCCCAGCTCCATCATCTTGGTGTCTAAGGTTTGTGTGAAAACTTTCTTTTGAGGGGAAGAAGTTTCTATTCTGTAACATGTTAACTTAATTTCAGGAAGTATCAAGAGAGGGAACTAAAAAGTACTTCACTTAAAATATGAATGAAAGGGAGCAATGCTCGCTTCTCCTGTACTTTTTTTTTAATAGCTCATTATTATTGCTTGCAATCCTATCACAGATGACTTTCTGTGCTGCGTTTCTGCCAAAACCTTGGCGGGGACGTTTGCAGAGTAGATGTAGCTGTGCAGAGACTACACCCACACCAAAGACTACACCTACACCAAAGACTAGACCCACACCAAAGACTACACCCACACCAAAGACTACACCCACACCAAAGACTACACCCACACCAAACTCCTCACTGGCAACCCGGCACCACCTGCACCCCCAAAAAAATTCACCTTTTACCCCAATGTGTGTGGAGCTGTGAACAATAAATACAGCCTCCCACGGCCCCGCGACACAAGCCCCCGTGACCTACTGCAGCTCATCGAGCCGGTTCAAGCCACCTAGCAGGGCTAACTTTAACCTGAATTACTCCTGAAATCCAGCTTCCCCAGAGGCAGTGATGGCAGACGGGAGGGAAGATCATTTCCAAGCAGCTGCTATCACCAGGAAGAGGATCAAAGTCTTGGTTGGAGCCCAGCTACACTCCCAAAATATTGTATGAACCAGGAGATGCTGCTATCGGGGACCCATCAGGATTAGTCACTGCCCGTGTTTGCCAATTCCTGCAATTTTTTTCTATCAGCGTTCCTGGTTGCCTGAAATTCCCAGCTCTGTGAGTCATGTGAATCTGCACGAGTAGGAATTCTCATTTTTTAAAGTAAGTTGTTCGACTTTGTGGCTGTGCAGAAAAGCAAGGTGATGTAACCAGAGTGAAATCCAACAGCCCCGGGAGAAGGCAAACAAAAAGAAACCCCATTTTCACTATTTTTTTGGAGTCACACAAACTTTTTAGTCACTTTGGTGATTTTTTGGGCCTGGCTCATGCTATTGGAACGCTCAGAGCTGGAGCTCAGCAGTTTGGGCTTTTTTGTTTTTCCCTTTTGCTTGCTGATTTCCAGGGGCACTTTCTTGTCCTGACAGCTCTGGGATGGAACTTAAAGTGGAGATGGGAAGCAAAAACCATGTCCCTAAAATAACACGCTGCCTCCAGAGCAGGCACTGCCATCGGCTTCCCGTGTGAGATCCAGCCTGGACAGGTGAAAACTCCACAATTTACGGGGCAGAATATGATGGTTCCCAACAGCATCACAACGTGCTGTTGGCACATGGGCTCCTGCACAGCGGTGCACACACGATACACACCCACGCCGGGAACACCCGTGCATTTAGACATGTGTGCACACAAACATCCTGTACACGAACATGTGTGGGTACAAGAACACATGTGGTCTATGTTCATATTTAAATGTACACGACTGTGTACCTGGACATTTTGCAGGCACATGCCTGTAACACGCGTGCTTACACCGGCACACACAAGGTTTCCACACACAAGGTTGTAAGCGTGGAGTGAGCCACAACCAGCAGGTGTGTGCGAGGGAACCAGGGGTGCGTGTGAGCATCCACGTGTGCTAAATGCACATTTTCATCCGTGCAACCTCCACGTGGCACACGGGGCTGAGCGTCAGTGTTAAAACACGCTGCGCGACGCGTGTGCGCCTACGGAGCCGCCATCCATCATATCCCAACACAAACAGACGCCACCTCTTAGATGAAGGGAAATCCCCAACTGCCACTTTCACGAGTCCCATCGTCACCCAAAAGTGAAGAAAGAAATAAAGAGTAATTCAAGACACTGTCCTACAACCACGGCCAAAAGGAGCCGCATGAAACGCAGCAGTGGGGTGGCTTTTCCCACCTTTAGCTTTACTTTTTTTCCCCCTTTTTTTGCTCACACCCACCACAAGCTCTAACCCACAGCCAGTTCCTGCTGCAGAGGGGACCAGCCACTCCCAGCCCCTCCGCCTTGGCGTCCCAGTGTCTTGTCCGAGTTCGTGCAACTCATCGGGAAACCCGGACGCCGAACCAAGCCGAGAAACAAAAACTCCCCTTCCCGAAGTGCCTGGGCAAACTCTCCGGGAGAGCTCCAGCAGCACCTTACCAGCTGAGTCAGTGGATGAGCCATCTCCTTGTGCCGGCTGCCCCATCTGCCGAGTTCAGCTGCAGCTGAGATCTTCTGCTGGTAGACCCAGAGAGGGGAGGGGAAGGGAGGGAAGGGAGGGAGGAAAGAATAAACCTCCCTGCGAGGATCCCAGAGCCAGAGAAGGGAAATCACACGGGATACAGCGCGGGGTAGAAAATTCCAGCCTCGGCGACAAGGCACCGGGGCCAAGCCCCGGCAGCCCTCGCCGCAGCCGTCGCCTCTTGCCAGAGCTGCGGCGCGATGTGGCTCGGCCGGGGCTTCTCATCCCTCCGCATTGTCTCTCTCCAGTGCGAGCTCCGGCAATCGCATCGCATGGGAGACATCTGGTTTGATTCAAAGGGAAGAAAGGGGAGAGGGGAGAACGGGCGCGCTCGCACACACACGCACACACACACACACACACACACACGCACACACACACGCACACACACACACACACACACGCACACACACAGCGCCCAGCCCGGCCGGCGGGGAGCAGCGACTGTCGCCGCTTCCCTCGGCGCCGAACCCTCCTCATTTCAATGAGAAAGGCCGGCCCCGGGAGCAGCGCTGTCCCACGGCCCTCCCCGCATCGCCAGCCTGCACAGGGGGCTTCGCTGGGGCCCGGAGCCAAGGGCAGCGAGCTGAGCCCCAGCGGCCCCGCCAAGCCTTGCTGTGCCTGGAGCCACCACAAGGCCTAGGGGGGATGGGGGGCTTCCCCTCCTCCTTGTTTGCCAGGATTTCCAGTCCTGGTGGACACGCAGCATCAGCTCTCAAATGCTTGTGGTTTTGGTTGGGGGTCTTCCCTCCCTTCCTTTCCTTCCATGTCCGTGGTGGGGGGCCACCCCTTCAGGACCTGTCCCATCATGGCCAGAGCCCTCACCCCAGCATCCAGCCCACCAGCCCTGCAGTCACTGCCAGCCTGTGCCCAAGTGGTGCCATCCCGAGGTGTCTCTGCTCAGCCACCGCTCCTCCCAGGGGGCCCTGCTATCCAAGTGGATCTCTGGATGGATTCCAACCTCGGGCACCTCCGCAGCACCCTCGTGGGTGGGCAGCAGCAGCCCACTCCCTCGCCTGTCACCCCTCCACGTTGGGGTACACACGGTGGGTCTCACAGACCCTTCTTGCGTGCCCCCTCCATGCCTGAGGTGGGCACAGTGGGTGTGCACACAGCCACTCACGGGTGGGTTCCCACGCAGCCCCTCCACCCGTGTCTCGGCTGGTCCCCGTGCAGCCCCCTCCACCCATTTGTTACACGGTGGGTCCCCGAGGAGTCCCTTCCACGCGTGACACGGTGGATCCCAACGCAGCCTCCTCTACCCACTGCACAACGGGTCCCACCAGAGTCCCCCCCACCCACGGCACGGCAGGTCCCCTCGCATCCCCCATACCCACGTTGCAGTGGGTCCCCAAGCACTCGGCCAGCAGGTCCCCACGCAGCGCCCGTGTCACCCCTTTATTGCACGGCTGGTCCCCCCGCACTCCCCCCACCCGTGTCAC
>VWZG01011626.1:0-32744 GCA_013396735.1 Grallaria varia | reverse complement strand
AAAACTTACCAATGGATTTTAAGGCCTCTAAAAATGTACAGGGTTTACATACTCAAAACAAATAGTACGTAGTTTTTCTTTCTGAATAGCTTCAATGAAGAAGATATTCACAGACTTGGTGTCGGATTCTAGAGAAAAACCCTGACTTAGTGCTCTTTTAAACAAGAAGAGTCAGGTGGTATGTATATTGTTACTGAACACTTCAGTCACAGAGCTAATATTAAAATTCACAGAAATACCTTCTTATTTTTCTCATTTTAGTATGTGTCCCCCAATGACAGACCACTTTGCCTGTTGGCGTGTGGATGGTTGGAGTATAATAATACATCTTCAGGAAAGAAAAGCATTTTCTTTAAGTCCATTTGGTATCTGTCAGTACTGCTTGACTTGCTTTTGTATTATCTGAGAAGCTTGACAAATCCAGTATTTTCAGATGATTACACTACTGTAAATCACAGCCTACAGGCAGTAATGGCACTAATCTCTTGGGAGAGATAATAACAATAATTAGCAAACCCTGTTTAAAATACTGGTAAGTAGTGCCTGTGTAATTGCACACATTTCACAACCTATGAGGTCACATGGGTACAGAACATTGCTGTCTCTGACACTGTAGCCTAAAATCAATATTCTGTACATAAAATCATAATACTAGTGGGTTACAATAAGTTGGTGCTGGGGCTGGCTGTGGTTACTGTTTACCAATGTGTTCTCCTGTGAGCAAGGGGTCCTGCCAATTATCACATGCTGACTGCTGTGGCTCTGTTACTTGATTCCAGTGCACCTAGCACAGCACCCCAGAATACTGCATCTGGTTCATGGACTATCTGAAGTCTTCTCCAATGTCCCAAATCTGAGATGTAAAAACTACTCTTCTCTCAAGTGAAGAAATCATTTACAAGTCTCTGAGCATGCACAGTCCATGAGAATAGTGTCCCTTTTCTCTGCAAGTCTTGAATCCAAGGCGTGGTTTGTGGTAAAGAACAGGTATCCCTTGTGTGGGTACTTCTCTTTCAGCACAGGTCACACACAAGCACATTCTTAGCATCAGGTTTTGGAATTTCTGAAGACAGGTGTCTCCCTGTACATGGGATGAAAGCATTTCCTGCCTCTACTTATCAAAATAAATGGTATGTGTACACATTGAGTCCTGATGTATAGCTCTGATGAAGTACAGCAATAAACTCTCGTGAGCAGGGGATGAATACATGCAGGCAATTTCCTGGGGGGAGTCAGCCTTCCAGCTCAGGACCAAAATGCAGGCAACCCCTTTCCAAGAACTGGAAAAAGGCAGCAGCCTGTAGCTGATTAGCAGTTCTTGCATGGCAGAAAACAGAGGCAGTGTGGGATCTGATAATAATGTTAATAAAAGAGAATCTCAGGGATTTCAACAAGAGCTGGCCTTAGACTAGGGTGGAAGGACTGGAAGTGGGGCTACAGAAGCAATCGTGCTGACAGTATAAGGCAATGTCAAAGAGAAAATATGTTTATAACATTCTGTGAGTGATTCATAATCACTTGAAGTAATACATATGGCATTATGTTGGCTTTAGATTTCAAATAAAGAATATCAATAGAGCATAAATCATTACTTCAAATTGTGCCTTTCAAGAAGGTTTATATGTGTCATTGGTGGTGGAGTCAGTAACTGCCATCACTCTCATGTGCACAAGTGACAGCAGCTAATAGGTACAAGCCTTGTTCTCCTCCTATTAAACAGCCTTTTGTTACTGAAACTGATGGTGAAGCACAATCAAACATTTTTGGCCTCTAACAACCAAGAATTTGTTTGTTTGTCATGCTCTATCCCTTGAACAAAACCAGAGGACTAAGAAATAAGTACCAGTAACTCCTTTCCGGTGTTATGTGAGCCCTTCCCAGGAGCTTTGTAAATTGAGAATTATTACCATTTTAGTGAAGTATGAGGTGTTCTACATCAGCACCCTGGTTTGGCCCCATGCTTCCTTAACCCTTGGGAAACAGCATGCCAAACCCACTGTGAAATGTCCCCCTTCAACAGTTGATTTCAGCAGCTGTCTCCACATTTACCTAATAATGAATTGGAAGCCAAATTCTCCATGGACCTTGAGATGTCCTTCTGAAGGATCACACTGGGACAGAGAGTGGAAACACCATTCTTCCTGTACATTTCCTGTATACAATGCCACTGGGACACACAGACCTTTCCAGAGGCTTTAGGCAGTGACTCTCACGCCAAGGTCTGCTTGTAACTTTCACAGAAAATATGCGTAAGCCACAGGGATGATTTCTGGAAGAAGCAGCAGAATCCTGTTCTTTCTGCTTTTGCACTCATGCTCTGGTTGGTGCGCTTCACAGATTAATGCCTCCAGCTCTAAGAATCATGGATTGCACCCACTGCAAAACAGATACAGTTATACAGCCCTGGAAGTCCCCAGAGAAGGAGAGAGGTGTTTTAAATCTCCTAGCTGAAAGAAGAGACTGAGCCCATATGAGAGGACCCAATGGGATTGGGGGGAAGCATCCTCATCCTGGGTGGTTGGATAAGGAGAACAGGAACTGCAGCATCCCTGCTGTACTTCAAACGAGAGCAGTAGCCTACAATAGCCCCTTTTGCAGAGTGTTATCTGGAAAAGTGCTGCGTCTGGTTCTATGGGATAGAACATGGGCATGAGGCTGTCACCCAGCTGCTCAGTTCTGTTGAAGCTGACATGTCTCTAGGCATGCTGAAAGACAGCTTCAGATGTCTGGGTAACCTTCTAGGATCCAGTCAGCAGGTGTGTGAGGATATAGAAGACAGCAGGTTTAGTCATAGACTGTCTAAACTCAGGCCAGAACCCTTTTGGGAATTTGCAACTCTCTGAAGACTTGGGAATGAGTCTTACCAATTCAATAGATTTTGACTCAGCACTGGTATCATCACACCAGTAGCACACACTTCTTTGTCACCAGGAAGCACCTGATATTGCTCCTAGTACTGAATCTGAAGTGGTGAAAACATGAACTTTAGAGAAGGAAAGAAAATAATCAAGGGCAGACAGGGTCCTTCTTTTCATTCTCCCAGAACTTCCCTGCCCTTGGAGGCCATGTCCCTGCTACCTTCATGATCTAGGTTGCACTACCCTCTACCTCCAGCTTTCTCCAACTTGGATAAGACATGGGCAAGGTTAAAAATCCTGTCCTACACCTACATTTCTAAGTAGTTCTCAAAAGACAACCAGAATCCAGAAGTTAAGTGGTGTCTTAAAAGTCCTCCTTTGCACCTCTGTATCACTATAGGCAGCAAAGTTTTGGTAGGAGAGGAGCTGCAGGGGTGGCCCCTGTTGGAAGGAGTTCAGGGTCTGCAGGATGTGTAAGAATTATAGAAGCAGTTTCCTTATCCCTAAAAATGAATGTTTGAAGTAACAGCTTTGTTTTTGGGTCATACAGAAAGAAAGGCTTTATTTTGTCCTAAATAGCACATATGAGTTTGATCAAGTAGTAATTATATCTGAGCCATGAAGAGATAATCTCCAAGGCATAATTAGAAGCAGCACCTTCCCTGGGAGATGTGATTCCCTCCACCTCTCATTTCTCCTCCCTGCTCCAAAAACACAATTCTGTAATATTCATCTTAACAATGAGGACTGAAAAATAAATGACCAATTTAAGAAAAGGAAGGTGTGTATAAAGAATGACTAGAATTCACCTGCAAATCTGCAGAAACTGCTTGCTGAAAAGAGAAAAGAAACACTGAGAGAAGAAAAATCCCAAGGGGAAAAGCAAGAAGAAAAGCTGAAACCACAAGGGGAAAGCTAATGGCTCATGTTGCCAAAAAAGCAGACTTCTGCAGAGGATAAACGAAATACCAGAGTGGGCCAATGCCAGAAGCATCCTTTACAGCTGTCAAAAGGGCCATTGAATTAAAGCAAAGTTTAAAATGGAATGAATTCACCTGAAAATAAAAAATGCCTTGCCATGGGGCCAGACAGTTGTCCTAATATAGAACAATCATATTTCAGCAAGTGTATTTCTCCTTCTGGAACTGTACCCAAGGCTTGCAGTTACCACTTGAAAAACTTAAACCAACTTAAGTAAATGAACAAGACATATGCACACACTGAAACCTTCCAGATTTTCACTGAAGCAGGTAAATAGACACTTATCCTGTTCTTACACTCTTTCCTGCAAACTTGCCTAAATCAGGGATATTTGTCACACTCTAACTATACCTATAAACCCCAAGTATAAACATATATACAAACCCTGAGTGTAAATACATGCATCAAAAGGGTTTTGCCAGGAACTTAGTAGTGCGTGAGCACTTCAGGTTTATCTCTAGGTAGGGACTTCCATTTGATTCTGCTAAAAGTCTTATCTAGACCAGTCATTCCACATCCAGAGCCATGCAGGGGGCAGGTACCAACTTCCACACCTTGGCCTCAGGCTCCTGTAGGAAGCAGTGCTGGGGATGGCATTGTCACAAGAGTGCCAGGGTTTACTGGGAGATTTATTTTTCTTGACTCAGACTTTATACAGCTCTCTGCACAGAGCACCCCCCTCCCTCCACATGACATTTTAATGGTACTCATATAAACAACACAACTGGAAAAGCTACTGCACCTGCATGCACATAGGGTTGCACCTTATAAATATTTTATTGTAGTTAAGCAAACACTAAAGGATAAATTTGGATTTTGTTTGCTAATATATAATAACTGAAATTCCTAATAAGCTACTAAGAGCCGTTCAAGAGACTGTCTATTACAAGAAATCTTGCCAGGATGCTCCAGTGGTTTATGGCCATCTCGGATATCTTGGGAAAGGTGAAGCGGGTCTGATGTTTTTGAGTTTTTGTGGGGTTTTGAGAAATCCACACATGTGTGTTTTAATATTTGGAAAATCCTGAGATCAGCAAGACTGTCGTCTGCAGGATTTAACCACAAGTTGGACCCACTTCTTAGCACGTCTAAAAGTCTTATGATTGCTGTAAAAACAACAAAAAAAACCCCCCCACAAACAAAAAAAATGCAAACAAAACCCAACCTTTTTTTTTTTAAATATGTACACATAATGATGGGGTTTGTGCTGCAGAACACTTATCTTTAAATGAGAGAGTAGAATATGGTAATTCAGGCTTTCTTCATAACCCAGTTAACTGGATGTGTCTCGGTGGTTGATTTAAGTAACTGCAGCTTTTCACCTTGTTCTTTTTTTGTAATGTGTATGTTTCAGTTCTGTGTGTCAGCAACACAAAAAGGGGTAAGAGCATCTCAAACCCTGCACGAGACTCACAGGCTCACAAAGCACTCCTCCTGCCTCTCAAACGGTCCCGTTGCCCAGCTACCATCACATCTACCTCTCATGGGGGGATTTTTTTATACACAAGATACGTGGTTCAACCAAGAGGTGCTACATGTACACATCGGTGTTTTTTGCTGATAGGCACACTTTTTAAAATTTCATATTTCCTCTCTTGTTGCTTGTCCTTTCATATTTGAAATTCAGGGAAGATCTGAATGCAGGCCCAGCTCTTCACAATATTTGAGATTTTAAGTTAAGTGGGACATTGAAATAGCTCCAACACTGTCAGCAGGGACTTCCAACTAAAAACCTAGTAACATAATGACTTCTCTTTTGATGTAAAAATCAATCGTATCAAGCACTCATATTTACACATCCCTTCGTATATACTAATCTACACCACCATAGCTGCTTTATACATTTCTAGTATTTACTTTGGCTTCCTCCATCCTCTGTTAATCAAGTCTTATTTTTCCATGACACAGGCAGCAGTCCTGAACTTTTCTAGAAGCTGATATGACACACTCCCCTTTGGAAACTGCACTGAAGCACACCCAATGCAATAACTACAGTAATTAGAGTCACTGCTCATTAAAAAGTGAAAGCAGGAGGATCGTGCTGTGCAGTGCACCAGTGCTGTGGCAGCAATACTGCACTGCTCCTTAAATGAGAGAAAAAAACCTCAAACATTAAAGCCATTTATGGTACTTGTCTCCAACAAGGACACTAATTCCAGGTATTTGGAACGAAGAACACAGTGTACTTTATTCTTTTTTCATCCCTCTGCTTCTAGACTGGGCAAATTAACATTGTGTTCTTACCACAAACCTCTGGAGACATCATGGTTTAAGAATGTTTTTTTGAACTCTCACAATAAAAGGTAATCAACCAGCTACTGAGCTTCAGAGGAAGGAGGTGGCATCTCTGTCCATAAACACACCTTAAAAACAAGTTATCCTGTAGGGAGCCAGGCTGGGTGATGAACAGAGAACCAGCAGAAGTACTGCAAAACAATCCAGAGCTGTCATAGCTCACTAAATCCAATATTTTACACACACCACACTGACGATCTTGAATTAAAAGGCATACACACTTTTCCTGTGTGCCTTACCATTATCTAAATCACCAGCTAGATGCTGATTTAGACAAGCATGTTGAATCTCTTCCCTCCCTTTCCATACAGGGGGAGTGCCACTGTCCCAGAAGGTGAGCCTGCTGCAGCTGTCCTAGCCCAGCCCCAGCACAGCACTGTAGGGTGGAGGTTGCCTAAAACTGCAGTGATGGAATACCTACTACAGAAGGAATGTTTGTGCATGGCTAAGAGGAAGAAAAACAGGAAAAAGAAAGAAACAAGACTGTCATACAATTTGCAACATATTTCTTTAGATAAAAATAATTTTGTCCTATTAACCACTTTATTTTATACCTTTCTTAATGCAGTGGTCAAGTTTTAGTGGAGCAAAACTTTAGCTGGTTTCTGAGAAAGGAACAACAGGTTTGCTTTCTATTTTTACTTTATTTTTATTTTTATTTTATACATTTCTTAATGTGATGGACAAGTTTTAATGGAGCTTTAGTTGGTTTCTGAGAAAGGAACCACAAGTTTGCTGCTTTGGCAAGGGGGTATGGGAGGGGGAAGAGCTGAGAAAATAAGTTTTTAACTTTTGCAATAAGCTCAAGCAGGACTGTCCGCCAAACTCACCCCAAGCCAAGCAGCTGGGGAGCCCAGGGGCTGAATCAGCGGTTTAACACGTCTATCTGAACCTCCCAGAACACACAGATGCTGGGCTTGGTATCTGCCAGACAGAGAGGTTTCCGGGGGAAAAAACTGTCCCTACCCCCACTTCCGTGCCTCTCTCCTGCCATCAAGTAGAGGAACGAGCCATCTGCTGCCATGAGCTCACAGGAGCAATGCCTACATCCGAGCTGGTCACAGCGTGTGCTCTCCACAGCACCATCCGCTTTCCGCTCCAAGCTGTGACGCACCGCGACATTCCCCTCCGGCCGGGGACTCCAGGAAGCGAGCTGTTTGACTTGGACACAGGCACAGTGACACAGACACAGGTGGTTCCATCTATTGAGCCAGAGGGTCAGGTTTGCTGCAAAGGCTCCTACTTGCCCCAGTTGTTTCCCTAGGGGTCAGGAAACAGCGTGAAAAGCAGAGCTCTTGCTGGAATTAAATCCTAGTAAAGTTCACTCTGTGAGTACCTGTGCAGCTCCTTGGCAATTCTTGGTAAATCAGCCCAGGCCCCAACAACAGGGAGAGGCAAAAATGAGGAGTAGGTCATTTGTGTACAGCATTTGGGGAAAATTACAGCCCAGACTTGGAAGCCACATTGTGGCTGACACGCATTGCCACTGCAGACCAAGCCAAAATCCCACTCCCAGCTGACTCCTGTTGCAAGACGTTTGGGTCTGGCACAGAGCTGGACAGGTACTTATCCACTGCAGCAGGGCCTCCTTGTCTGAAAGACGTACTGTCTAGGATGTGGGATATCTCCAGATGCATGCAGTTTTGATTTTGAACTCCTCTTTCTCAGCTTTTTTTTTCATCTCTTCTTGATTTTTGGTGTAACACCCATTTTAATATGTTTGTTGCCACCTTTTACCTGGTTGTATTTTGCTCCAGTGGGAGAAAGCATCAGTGTTTTAAATGTATTTGAAGGAAAAAAATAAAAACTAACAGTCAAGCTCTCTCTCAGCAACAGGAGATCCTTCCTTTTCTGTATGGTCTACGCATACTTCATTGCCATTAATAATTTTATCCTGGATAAAATTAGATGGAGACCTCTACCTATCAGGCCTGAGGCAAGCAATTCACTGACTGACTTGGCCAGCACGTCAGATATTGCTCTTAATACTGATATTGCTTTGCCAGCATTGTTTGATTAGGATGCAGAAGGGAGATGCTCCAGTTAATGAGGGTGAATGCTGTATGAGAGGGCATATCTCAGAGAGGGAAACAAGTGCAGTTCTTCCTAGTGGCGAGCAGGAAAGTGAGGTTGCAGATCTCAGCCTCAGTGGCCGCTTCCCTCCTCTTTCCATCTGCAGATTCCTTGGCCAACACAAGGAGTGATTCACAACTTGGAACATATGTGCCCCCTGACTCTTTTTCATTACTGGTCTGCCAGTGGAAAGGCTTCCCATATAATCCTTCAGCCAAATCCTGCTGGAACTGCAGTTGTCCCATGGTGCTTTCACCCCAAATAGCTTAGCTGTTATGCTGACTTCTGTAGTTAGGAACTGCTTAAATTTTCTGTTGCTTTAATATGGGACTGGGAGCAAGAGTATGGCATGAGGAAAAAAAAGTCCAGTATTGCACAATTGGTTCACATCTCTTCTAAAGACTTCATTTGAAATACTCTTCTGGAGTTAAAGCAAATTCTCTGCCAAGTACGGTAACTGAAGTATCAGTAAGGGTAATTTGTTGTACTTGATACTTTTTGTGAGCAGAAATGGATAGCATTTTTTATAGTCTTTTCTTATAACCATCTGGTGAAGAGGTTCAATAAAAGCAATTTTTTGCCTGTGGGTTGCTGAGTGGTACCAATATCTTCAAGTATTTTTGTTCAAGATTCAAATATGTTGCGGGACTGGTCACCCATGTTAAAATATATGGTTTCTATTCTCTATCCAGATTCTCATAGAGGTCAGAACTATCTGGAAAATTCAAAAAGCATGGAAAGGAGAAATAGCAAGAGAGGAAACTGCAATCTTCTCTCCTCTTTCAAAAGAAAATTCATCATATAAGGCTGGACATGTGCAGTTCAGGCTTGAAAATCCCCGGTTTACAGTTTCAAATATAAATGCCAACTTGGTGGTTCACAGAGACGCTTATTTTCATATGGCACATACCTCATGTTACTTTACATATTTACTGGTTCTGTGAATGTCTTGGGTCTACTTTATATTGTGGTATGACTGGCTAAGTACAGCATTTCCAGATGTGTAAGATGCACAAGAGGATCCAGGAACCCAAGGACCTTCTAGGTTCCTGGGAGCTTCAGACCTCACCTAGCTCAAAGTTCTCCCCTATTGCTCACTTTTTGCCACCACAAAGAACCATGATGAGATGTGGTTCCCAGAAAGAAGTCTCCAGATCAGTGAGATAGTCAAAGAGGGAACGCTCTTTTCTCCTGAGATTTCTGTCTTTGGCATTTTGCTGCTGCATTGTTTAATGCTTGAGGGACAGGAGACATACCATGTCCTTTTAGAGACAGGACCTCTTTCTCCTCCACCACCACATCCCCTTATTCTGCTTTTGTACACCCTGGTATTCAGGCTAATAAGTATTAAAACACATCTTGAGATGCATCCACTAGATATCAAGATTAATTCCCAAATTCTAGCAATAGCAAAGTCAATGAACTAAACTGTCAGCCTGTCCCAAAAACCTTATCAAAACAAACTGCTTACTGTCTGTGGCTTGAGGCAACTTTATATTTCATTTTGTAATATAAGGTCTGTGACTTCTCATGCTAGAGACTGCTTAGGGTATTAAAACTCACAGTTTCCATTGGGGAAAGTGTTATTTCTGAATCCAAAAATCAACTTAAAAAAGAAAAGACATTTTGAATTTTAAGTCCTGTAGCCTGCACTTATGTATGTGTTGTTTCTTAACCTTGATGTAATGCAACTACTTGGCTTTCACGCAGATATAACACATTTCATAGAATCATAAAATCATTAAGGTTGGAAAAGATCTCCAAGATGAACAAGTCCAGCCTCTGACCGAACACCACCATGCCCACTAGACCATATAAGTGCCACATCCACTTATTTTCTGAATACCTCCAGGGATGGTGACTCCACCACTTCCCTGGGGACCCTGTTGCAATACTTACTCACTCTTTCAGTGAAGAATTTTTTCCCAACCTGCATGTCCCCTGGCTTCAAAATATTTGGAAAGTTCTGCACTCTGTACTTGAACAGCTAGCCCTGTTGTATAGGGTAAAGCTTCACAGAACAGATAAGAAGCTGTTCATTGTAATAAAACATTTAGAAACACGGTACTGTTGTTATTTAAATGGTAATTGGCTCTGAGTACTCTCTATAGTAATACCACGTCAAGCTCAGTGAGTACAGATAAAGTTTAAAAGTCTGTGTTTCATTTATTTAAACTTGCCTAAGCATACGATTTATGCAACCCCTCAGAAAGTGAGGCAAATAACAAATGAGAAATATGCAGTACCAAGAGTACTAAAAAATATAACCTTGACAAACCTTCTTTTAGGAACCAGCTATTGGAAGAGAACTTCATATATTGAAAAGAGATTGAGTAACAAAAGCTGAATCCTGTCTGCCTTTGCTACTTATCCAGGTAATCTTCTGGCAGTTCAGATGATTTAAATACTGTGTTACATAAATTGGAAGTGTAAAAACCCTACATGGGTTTCACAACTTCCACAATGTTCTAAAAGGTTTCTCAGATAAGTCATTGGTCATCCTGGAATATTATATCATCAAAAATTACATATTTAAAATGAGGATGTTGTTAAAAACCCAGAGAAAATCTCTTCTGCATGTCAGGTCATAGAGTAAATAAGTTAAACTCTTTAAAAATTGTGAAAGAAAGAGAAACAAGTAAGAGTGCACATTATCTGTGCTGTAAATTGAATGACAAGACAAAGTGTAGTATGAATGGAATCTGTTATCAAAACGCATTTACTGGGCACCAAAGCAGAAAATGTTATCATTTGCTGGAATCAGCCTAAATAGGTATCTGTCAAAAAATAAAACAATTTACAAGGAGACCTTCCTGTGTCTAATGGGAGTATGTGTTTAATAATTTTTCTTTCTTCATATTGGTATTTGAACTGGGTCACATACGTTGCTCTTAAGATGACAGTTGAGAACCTATTTATAGACATTCATCCTGTCTGCCACATCTTGTTTCAATTAACATTTATCTTGAAACAAGACAGAAGGATGGAAGTGGGGGGACACTTGTACCAGCTACTGATCTATTAAAAGTTTGTGCTGCCCTCTGAGTGGAAGGGAAGGCATACAGGAAAACACCAGCACAGAAACACTGCCCTGAAAACCTTCAAAGCCTCCTTCTGTAGCAGGAGGAGGACAGTTCCAGACGCCTCCTCCCCTTCCTCCAGCACAGCATTCTGCCCTGAGCCTTTTTGAAGTCGCTTCAGCTCTGCTGTCACTGCTGTTCACATGCCTTTTTCCTTTTTTATGCAATGATTCCTGCCCCATTTCTCTGTGTTTTTCAGAGCATACAACTACTATCTAGTTCAGAACAAGCTTTTGCATTTCAGTCTTTTATTTATCTAAGGCCTTTATGGATTTTTATTTCAAATCTGCTTCTGTGACACAGGTAGGTTCTTCCAAGTGTCAAGGATCTCGGGAATCCTGACTGGTTTGTACATTTCATGGACTTTTGTGTTCATCAGCTTTTGTATTCCTGCTTTTCACCCCAGCAACTCCAGTTCATCTCTTACCTTTGGAATGATCTCAGCCTTCCCAATATTTACTGCCACTTCTCCTTTCCACAAGTCTCCTGCCTGCAATGTTACGTCTGGCTGACTCCCAAGTCCTTCATGTCCCCCTTGAAGAGGATGGAAATCTCTTTCACATTTCTGTCTGAGGCTGACACATGTGGACAGGGACAGGGGCAGAGATGAGGTAAAACAGGGAGGAAAGATGGATAGAAATGTCAGAAGGTCTCAAAAGATAATCTGTGAATTTATAGCTGTGGCACCCCTCTTACAAAAGAAAGCGCCTTGCTTTAGGCTGCACATAGTGCAGTTCAGACTTTATAAGAGCTGTACTCTTTCAAAAAAGGCAGAGAAATCAGACACAGGACATCTGGAAACTCCTTCTGATCAACCTCCATTTCCACACGAGTAGACAATACCTTAATATCTAGTGACCCTCGGCCCTCTCAACTGAGTCTGACATCAGCCAGCCGGTTAAAAACCCACTGGAGAAATGGTGGAGAAAACTTGCACCATGACGTTGTAAAATAAAACCCCTAACACTGTTGCTGCCAGTGCCTTAGCCCAGCATTGTCAGTGGGAAGCAAAAGGATTCAGGAGCATTGCCCCAGGCTGCTGGTCTTGACAGCACAGCTGCACCTCATTGCAACAGGCCCTCGGAGCTGCCAAGACACATAGCACACGTTGCATACCTGGCCTGAAGAACAGAGAGACACTTGGGCATCGCCACCCTCACTCCTCGGACTCCCGCTGCCCAGGGCCCCACACCTCTCCTTGGCTTGTGTTACCGTCCAAGGTCGCAGCAGCCCCCAGAAGTCCTCCCAGCTCCTGCATCCCCGGCTGTGGAGTCTCCCCATCCCAGCTCTCCTCGGCAATTGCACTCATCCCTGACCTGAGCCCCCCGGTCCCCCCCCCCCGCCTCTTCCATTACCCCAGACTGCTGCATTCCCTCCTGCATGCTCACACACACTCTCACATTTCCTTCCTCCATGCTTCTGTCTCTGAAGTTAGGCAACTTTAATGTTTTTATGTTAATTGCTTTTGAATAACAGCCTTTCTGGAAAACAAAAGGTTTCCCAGAGTATTGGTTTCTTTGGAAATGTTCCCATGGCCAACTACAAGCTGAAATAATAACAGTAATAGGAAAATTTCCACATAAGTATATGAGACCTTTTTTTCAACAACTGGTGAAAAAGTTGTGGAGTTCTCTTTGGTTGTTTGGGGTTTGGGTTTGGTTTGTTTTTTGACATTTTCAAGCCAGTTTTCCCCTCTAGCCTCCCAATTCCCCACTCCCACCAGCGAAAGGCATAAAGTGGAGTCTCGTTGTAGTCTGCTTCAAGACAGGGAGAGGCAGTAACCTTGTTTACCTGGAGCACTCTCGGTGTGAATGAGCAAAGAGCTGTGCGGAAAGGCTGCCTGTCTTGGCTGGCATTCTTCTGTTGTTAAAGAGCACAGGAAATGATGGACATTTCTAAACCGGAAAAATCTGCAAGCAAGCTTCGGCTAACCACAATAAAATAAAGTACATGGCAAGAATCACAAGGCCTATGGCAAAAGAGGAAAAAGCTGACAACTTTTGATTCATGCGCTGTTAAAGGTTATGATGCTGCCATCTAACATTCTGGAAATGAAGCAGTTTTGAGCACTAAGGAAGTAGCTGCTTCAAATAAATGCAGGGTTTGCTCTTTTTCAGGTATTTGTGTGTGAGTTGGTGGTGAAGTTGGGCTGGTCTCAAAGGGAAAGAAGTGAAGAAAGTGGTTATGATAGTCAGATCACATGCGGAACAGTAAAAGCCCTTGCTTGCTCACCTCACTTCCATCTCCCTGAATTTCTGGAGCTTTCTAATGTCCCCTTCCAACTTTAGAAAATGAAGGTCCAATGGGCAGTGGCACAGACTGAGCCAACAGTCCCATTACAGCTAGTGTGAGTTGGTGAAAGGTTAACAACCACTTAGATGCAATCCTACCTTTTTAGCTTTTGCTCTGATAGCCACAAACTTGAAGATTTTCCTCTCAGTTGGTTCTTCTCAGCTTCTCCGGTCTTCCTCTGTAATGCTCCAATTCCACAGACTTCTTAAAATAAAAAAGGAAAAATCATTTAAAAGGTGTAAAGGAAAGCATACATTACACAGTATCTAATTTCCACATAGGATTTTTCTCACAGCATGCACAGGGTGTTTGTTAACTACTAAAATATCATAAAGAGTACCACCATCTCATATGTTGAGTTGGCAGAAAGAGAGGAAAAGCATTTCAAAACTTACCTTCCACTAGTGACTTGTCACGCTTTTGGGCTTGGCAAGGAAAGACTCTATTGAACAACCTTCTGCCAGCACAGAGATTTCCCCTGTGCTGCCACTGGCCCAGCTATGCCTGGGGTTGTCTGCACATGGGGCTGTGAGCAAAGAAGGGAGTAATCTCAGGGTCACAGAAAGAAGGGACCTTCCACACCATCTAGTTTCAAACCCCTGCTATGGGCAGAGACATGTTCCACTAGACCAGGTTGCTCAAAGGGAAGAAGGTTTTGCTGCTGGTCCTGCCTTTGTATCGATGACCCCATGGCATGTATAAGGTGGAGGAAGACAAAATAGAGAAGCATGGTGGGACTTGGTGCCTTTTAAAACTTAACCTTCTGATGGGGCTGAAGGGCTTCATGAAGGTTTCCCAGCACACTGCCTCACAGGGGTAAAGGAAAGGGCTGGAAAGGAAGTTGCTGGGTTTTCCATCGAACTTTTCTCATGACCAATTCTTTAACATCACAAGGGGCATGAGAACAGAAGAAGGAAGGAGCCCAGTGTAACCCTCAGGCAGAAAGGAGGAAGGAATACTTGCAAGTTGAAAGAGAGAGCACTCTGGCAAAGAGCAGCTGTTACCAAATGAGCCCCAAAAGGCTGCAGGTGCTGATTTTTCTCTGGGTTAAAAGCAACAGATTGCAGTAAATCTGCTGGAGCTTTGCAGGGGGTCTGTGAGCCAGGCAGGGACTATCAGCAATTCTCAGTGTGGACTATCATCTCAAGCATGAAAACCAGAAGATATCATAGAACAGTTTGGGTTGGAAGGGGCCTTAAAGATCTCCTAGTTCCAACTCCCTGGCACCTTCCACTAGAGCAGCCTGCTCAGGGCCACATCAAGTTGGCCTTGAATGCTTCCAGTGATGGGGCATCCACACCTTCCAGTGCCCCACCTCACAGTGTTTTTACACCTTTCAAAAAGAGTTTTCTGTGTTCAGTGATAGCCTTGATCTGCCTGCTAAATAAAGTTTTCATGAGGTTTGTGAAAGCTTCCTATCATGATTCCACCTGCAGTGGAAAAACAGACTTCCCTGTGAGCCAGGTGAAAATATAGTTTCTAAATTGAGCATCCATACAAACAGAATTTTGAGACTGAGCCAGTTGTTAGAAAGGAATTTCCATTTCCTTAGATATACAGTGCTTGGAACATGTTGAAAAAGAGACCAACAGCTTGCCGTGAGCCTGCAATGCTTGTTTGACACCCATTGCCTGTGCATTCATGCAGACTTGAGTGCTGGAAGAATGGGAAGATACAGCAGGATCACCTGTGTCTTATAGCACCTGCTGCTGGAAATTGTGTTATAACAGCATCCAAAAACTGCCTCCAAAAACCCTCAGTGAAAAATTCCTTGCTCATAGCCACTGACCTATGTAGCCTCTGCTTATTCCAGTAGAAATAGGACACGGATAGGCAGATAGAGATGCAAAAGGTGCTGGTACTGTCTTTGCAACAGACTATACAGACATCAGGGTTCATATTTCCAAAGGTGCTCAGGCATCTTGTACATGGTGCAGTCACAGGGGTCAGCCTCTCCTCTGCTGCAGGCTCCTACTGCTTTCTTGCTTTTCTCCTTTCAGAGCTCAGAAAACAGGGGGTTGGTATCAATGTATATCTTATATTTTGTATCTGTGAGTATCATCTACAGTAAAGGTAGATCCTCAAGGTATGAAACAAGTAGGTGAAAGTTAGAGGGAAGAGTCAGCTGAAATGACAAATATTGGTGAACCTGAGGTTATGAATGTACAGCTGCTGAGTGAAAAAAATTTATTTATTGAGAGATAGAAAAAATAAGCAGAAAAATCAATACACTGTCCCTCACTGCTGCACATATCCAGATGAAAATGATTAAAATGCATCTCTTTGCCTCTCATGCAGATTGAAGAAAGCATAAATGGACTGTGCTCCTCTACTGCTCCGGAGTCATGGAGGAAGGATGAATTCATGTCAGACACTGAAATGGGTGAAGGGCTCACTTCAGCTTTGCAAACTAGCATGAAGCAGTGTGAGACAACCACCAGCCACGTGTAAGCACCACTGTGAAACACTGGCTGCTCTTGGCTGAGTCAAGTTCCAGCATCAAGTGCACAGAGGGACAGGCTGCTGCTGCAGACGGATCTGCGCAAGAGCAATGTACACTCACTGCAAGGCAGAGCAATGTGGGAAGTGGTGTTTGTGCCTGAAGATGTGGAGGGATCGACAGCAGAGCGGGACTTCAGCTTAATGATCTTCATCACTGCAGGATTTTGCTCTTAATCTCCACCACTTGCCAAGAGAAGCTATAGCCATCTCACGTTATTTCAGTTGACGCTGTCTAGATGCTGTCAGCAAACTGTTTGAAGTTCTTGCAATTGAGGGATAAGCAGCTTTTATGCAGAAAAAGCTGGCACTTCAAAATTTTTAAAAATTCAGGCATCACACAAGGAAGTCTTTAAAAGCTGCCACTGATAGAGATTTTGTGTGAAGAACAACTGCTTTTCCCTGAAATGGAAGAGAGGTAAAAAAATGGCATTCTTCCCTCCTAGTGTGCTGAAATCAGCTATGGGCTAAACATGTAAAATTAAAACAGAAACTGAATGTAAATGCAAAAATCTAAAAATGTGTTGGATGACATTCAATAAAAAAAAAAGGTTTGGCAATACTTACTATTGTATATGGCAAGTAATGAATGCTCAGCTCTCTGAGACTGTATTGTTGAATCATCTCAGTAGTAACACCACCTTTTTGCCTTTGTTTCTGTTCTTATTATTTGTTGTCCTTCATCACTGCGCTGCAGAAGCAGCAGTGAGCTGCCCACAGCAGTGACTGCCCCTGGCAGTGCGTGAGCAATAGCCTCCCTGAGCGCCTGTGTCCGCACAAAAAGCAATTGTGTCAATCCTTCACGCAGGTTATTTGGGTGGGGACAGCTCTGGACATCCACACAACAGTGTTTTATTAACTATTTGTTACTGGCATCTTGCAGAGTGCCACAGTACAGATAACCCTGACCCGCTCTGCTGCTCACTCTCAAATGCAGCATGTGGGGAGCACTGTAAGCAGTGTCTGCTGTACACCCTTACCTTTCTGTAGTTAAACTAGAAACCAGTCCTTTATGAATGTGGGAAAAACCCAAATCTTTTTATGGAACACATGAATCATGTTCCACCTCTGTGCTATGTCTCTATTCTACTGTTTAATTTACTGCATTTTCACTTATTGTCACCAGCATTCACACACTGCAAACTGGAAAACTGAGGCAGGAACTTTGGGAACTTCTTTTATCTCATGGATTGAAGCCAAAACTACATGAAACAGCACATCAGTTACTGTGCTGTTACTGAACAATAGACTAATAAAGTCTAGTATTGCATATGCTATATAGTAAAAGTTAACAATCCCTTATTCTTGAGATTAAGTGTCTCCTCACACAAAGCACACCCTGAAGTGCTCAGCAACAATATTTTTATCATCTATCCAGGTACTTATATGGTTCCCATCACTGTGGTACCTGCTTTTATGGTAGCTGTGAAATACAGAGCCACAGAATCTAAAACACAATCAGAACCAGGAAACATTTCTTGCCCAACTGTTATGTAAGCCAACAAGGGAAACCAAACAAGAATCCCAATGAGCACTAAGCTCTTTTTATGATGGTGGATCACTTGAATTTTAATTTATTGACCACAAATTGCTATTGTTAAGATTAAGTATGAGCATCACCTGAAAGAAATTCATCACTTTTTAAGAGACTGTGACGTGAGCTACAGACAAGGAAGAAAGAATGTGATTCCCATTTCTTGTCTTACAAAACCATCAAAACAGAAAATATTTGTCTTGCAGACAACCATCAATTGGTATGAGTCACTCCTAACTTTGATTCTGTAAAAAAAATTAAAGAAGAATTGAGAAGCACAGACAAGGAAGTAAGTGCACATACATCCCATCTGTTATGTGCTGCCTCTCAAAACAAAATGGTATCACCTCCTTAGGGAAGGTCCACTTCATTTTGCTCCCACAGTCATTAGCATCTTCACAAAGTAAATACTAGAGACAACATTGGACATTGTTTTGTACTCTCTGCAGGGATATGATTGATGGTACAAGACTGTGGAAGAACCAAGACTGTGAGAACATAAAGCTTTCATACGCCCATTTTTCTTGCTAACACAGCATTCTTTTAGTAATGAACATGCTCAAGTACTCTGATCTCAGACATAAACAGGGTTTTTACTTCTGAGGAACCATTAAGGTGACCAGGCTGAAGTAGCCGATGTGTGCAGCTCTGTCTGCAGCTGCTGCCCAGCAGACAGGGACCTGCTACCGAGAGAGAAGGGGTCCTGAGGATGAGCACCCTCAGAGCTGAGAATAAACTGGGTCAGGGGTAAAGCAGGGTGGTGTCCCTTTGGGAATAGGGAGGTGTAGGGAGCAGTACGTGCAAGAGGGGAAGGAGGCTGGGGGTAAAATTCACACCTTGGGAATACTCAGGTTGCCCAGAGAGCAGCTGCCATACATATGGAGATGCATTAAGACTTCCCCTGAGGAAAGGCTCCCCAGGAACCTCTATAGCAGCAGGCAAACCACCTGATCAGTAGGTCAATAGAAACACAGAAAGTTCCCCTTACAGTTCCATCTTACTCAGCCATGGACAATTCCCACAACAAATATTACTTTTTCAAGGATCTGTCTCAGCTTTCATGAGTGTCTCAGACAAACTCTTAGTCTGCAAAACACAAGAAGTCTAGAGAGTGAGACCGAGAGAGAGCCACCCACCAGACCAAATATGAGGTCTGGCCCAGAAGGTACTTAGCAGGCAGCATCATGACAGGCCAGAAATATATGAACAAGCAAACACAGGGCTTGAGACAGAAACAGTAAGTGCAGGGTTTAGGTCTGTGTTTCAGACAAGACATCTCTCATATGCTGTAGGGAGCTTTAGGGTTACCAGTCTGTACATGAAATCTGTATTAGTTGATGAAAATAGAGGCCAGAATCTTCCTAGTTCATCCACTGAAATGTCAAGAAGCAAACAGAAAAGGAGGTGTTCCCTCGCAGAAAAGACATCTCTCTAACACTGCCACTTCACAAAGATGTTGAAACGAGACAGGGAAAACACCTGCAGTGGTGTCTGTTCTCTGTTTCTGAGGTAGGGACAGAGGGGAAGAGAAAGGGCTGCCAGATGTTTTTTTGAAAGCAGGTTTTTTGTGTCTGATATTACCAGGCCACCTGTGGATGTACGTGATGCCCATGCTGACAGACATTGCTGAAGGGTGAAGCCAGAGAAGGATGCTCAGGTTCTGCAGCACCCAGGATCACCCAGAATCAAACACTCAGGGTCTAGGAGAATGATAGAAGTCTAGATTCACTGTAGCTGTCTTCATTCCTTCGTCTAGGAAACTAGGTCCTTCATCTAGGAAACTAGGTCTCACCTCTTCTCCAGGGCTATGGAGGGTTAAACCTACAAACAGTCCTGCACAGGCAAGGTGACAATCCACACAGTTCACACAGGCCCAGAAATGAACCCTTACTATTCCTTAGCTTGTTTTTGAGGCTTTATTTCAGCACCCTTGGTGCAGCATCCCTGTAAGATCCTGCGTGCTCACCCTGTTTAAGCCCAGCTCTGACATGGCAGCTCCTGGGTGAGTGCTTTGGGGAAGGAGAAGCTGGGGAATTACATCTCCACTGCAAGGTGACTGGATGGTGGAGAGGAAGAAGCACGTGGGGGTCAGGGCCATGGGACTTCAGGGACTCTGAAACAAGTATGGTGTGGGTCAGATTCAAGACAAGAGTCTGTTTCAGAAGCAGTGACCCACGAATGCCCTCCTGCCCCTCGTTGGGTCTGGTCACTCTCTCAGCGACATCGACTAGGAACAGTCTTTTTCTGACCTCAGGTCTCAGCCTGAGTGACAGAGAGGACATCAAGTGACAGAAGTTCCTCCTTCTTCCAGGGCTTGGGTCAGAAGAAAGAAAGTAGAGTCCCTGGCTTTCTCCTGCTCTCTGATGTTGGCACCTCTCCTCCTTCGAGAATTTAGGGAGGGAAAAAAAGATTGACATAGTCTGTCTAAGCCTGTGTGTCTTTTTACCTCAAACACCTTCTGTTCTGGCCTGTGCAGTTGCTTTCACAGCTGGAAAGGGAATATTTTTTGCCTTACATAAAAAGAAAAAAAAAATGGCTGGACTGCTTTCAGTGTGCTCTGGGGAGCTCCAGGAAGCCACATGAAACTAAAATGCTCTCCATCACACCTCCAGCACCTCGCCACAGCTCCCCGGGTGTCACTGTGAATTAAGTTGTATTGGCTACACTTACAACTTTTTTGTTGGACATAACTCATCAAAGGTAAACACATGGAAAACCTCTGGCTTTGGTAGCAATTAAAGGAGATATCTTGACGATGAAACCACATGTTCCCCCAGGGCTGGCCTTAGGCATTCTGCCTTAGCGTGCCTGCGCCACACTCTGAATTTTGAGGTGACCCTCCAGAGACACTTTCTACTGCCTGTCTCAAAGGCTGGATGAGGAGGTCTAAGGGGAAGCTGAAACCTGTTGCAACAGAGATTCTGCTTTCATAGCAGGAGATAGCTTGGTCAAGTGCCATACAAGGAATGGGCACAGGCAGGAGGGAGCAGAAAGCATGTGTCCATTCTCTATTACGCACTCCTCTGCTGTTGAACATTTCCCCTGATGTGTGGTTCTACCAGCCAGCTTTCCCTTGCTGGCTCTTCCCATGCGTTGCCCAGCCTCTTGGTCTGCCTTCCTTCAGAGGCACTGTGCAGTGTCCAGAGAAGTTTCTTTAGGTTTTGTCTTCTTTCCTTGCTGGCATCCCTGCATGACAGAGACTTGCTGTCGGGCTGTAAGCCACCCCAGCCCCGAGAGCAGCCTGCATGGGAGCATGGACAGGGCCCCTTTGCAAGGACTAAACATGCAGCCAGGGGCTCTGAAGAAATGAGGTGGCTTATACCTGAGGCCAGGTGAGGAGGGGAGAGATGTGGCTATGGTTGCTCTCTTTCCCTGTGAATATTCAAACAGGGAAGGTTTCCTTCCTCATGCATATGTGTGCACAGGGGTGGTTAACACGGCTTTCACTAGGGGAGGACTGGGGGACGGACCACCTTTCATATTTTCCTTCTTTTCACTGCATGATTTTTAAGAGAGAAATGTTTAATACAATGGGACTGACCCCAACCTTATACCAGTACAACTTAAACTTCACTGATATGTATTTCTATTTATACTGGAAGAAGAAAAAACAGAATCAGCTTCTACTCATAGCAGCACTACAAAGATGAGAAAAGAAAGGACTGTGAGTGCTATAAGACTAAGTTGTCATAGCAGCATAATTACGTTTGAGTCTACTTTGTGCGAAAGCAGATTGCCAGAACCTCATTTTGGAGGGAGAATCACTGTCAGGAGAAAAAGGGAGGGCTGTGCTGCTCTGACTAAATTGTGTTAGACAGCAAACAGCGAACTGGATCTGCATCTCCCTGCAAATGAGCCTCCTTGTACTAAACCAACCAGGCCATTTTCATCTGTTGTGAATTCAGAACAAGATCACATTAAGCACTTCTTCATGGAGTTTGAGGAAAGTATATCAAATTTTAAACTACAGAGCATAACAATCTATTAATTATAGATGTGACCAGTGTTTTCCAGAGGTTACATTGTCACTGAATTAAAATTTAAACAATGATGAATTCGTTAGATCATTTTCCTATTGAATAAGTAATTTCAGTAATCATGGAAATACGGTTTCCTTGACCATAAGCATGTAATTCCTTTTAGATGCTCCAATTGTGTAAATAAAAAAATTCCAAACAGAATATTCAGAAAAAGACAAATCAAAACAAAATGCACCTTAATTTCTTATTGTCTGATATGCATATCAGCTGGCTGCTCCCTTCAGGTTCTCATGGCATACCTCAAAGCAACACTTCCTGTGGGTGCCAGCTCTGGCAATCCTGTACACCCCTTGTGTCTCAGCAAACTATCCTAAGGAAAAATGCTTTCCCATTGTAACCTGGACATATTCACACCACATTTACAGTGTTTCTTAGAGGTTAAGAGACTAACTTTCCTCCACACACCTAAAATGAGCATCTCAAAACCCTCTGGCAGTGGCTGCTGGGGCAGAGGTTGCAGGCAGCCTGTCCCTTTTTCCTCTGACAACCTCACACCCTCCTGCACCGGTGAGTAACCCTGAGTCAGCAGAGCAGGACAATAGCTACTTGCTGCTGCCAGGGCAATTTCTTTCAACAACTTTAGAGTCATAGAATCACAGAATGAGAATCATAGAATGGTTTGGAATGTAATGAACCTTAAAGATCATCTTCCATCCCCCCTGCCATGAGCAGAGATGCCACCCAGAGTGACCAGGTTGCTCAAAGCCCCATCTAAAATCCAAGTGTTCCTTTGAACACTTGCAGGGATGATGCACCCACCATTTCTCTGGGAAACCTGTTCCAGTGTTTTACCACTCTCATAGTAAAAAATTTCTTCCTATTATCCCATCTAAATCTACCCTCTTTCGGTTTGAAGCCATTCCCCCTTGTCCTATCACTCCATGCCCTTGTACAAAGACCATCACAGCTCTCTTGTAGCCTCCTCTTAGGTACTGGAAGGTACTATCATGTCTTGTTGGAAGCTTCTCTTCTCCAGGCTGAACAACCCCAACCCTCTCAGCCTGTCCTCATAGGAGAGGTGCTCCATCCCTCTGATCATTTTCTTGGCTGTTCTCTGGACTCAGAGTTAATGTTTTGTATAACTAACTTGTAAATTGTTTCTTCTTAATAAGGAAACAGAAAATAAGAGAAGTTAAAAAAAAAAAAAAAGAGTAAACATGCTCCAGATGGCACAAGATTACTAACCAGAAATAAGCAGGCACACAATTTCTGCAACAACCTGGAAAAAACAGAGTATACAGCAAAACCATACAAAGTCTGAGTTTGAAGGTCAAAGAAGTAAAATAGGGGAGACAATGTCAGCAGGAAAGCAGGGAGAATATATTTGCTAGCAGAGCAATTATTATAGCTAACCAAAACTTCCATCCAGAGTAAAATAAAACTCCTCATTAAACTTTTTTTCCCTCTCATTTGACATCATTATTTCTTTTTTGGAATATAAAGACTTTTTTTTTGTTTGTTTTTGTGGATGGTTTGTGTAACCTTTACGCATTTGCTTGTGAGAAAAATCTATCGTGAAAAAAAGATGTAATTGATGTGGTGTCTGAAAACAGCACTTATCATATGCTGAAATAATATTTCTGAATCATAAGTAGCTTCATTCATCTCCAGAAGACATTTGCACTGAAGCTTCACTGTGACCATCCGAATGTCAGCATCATTAAATATTTTGCAGCCACTCAGAACTCACTTTCAGGAAAGGTGAAATTTCCTCCCAATCTTTCTTCCTATATTGATGGCTGCAGCTGTATTTCTGAACAGTCAATATTGTCTGTGCTATATTTTATTTTTGTGGTGTAAGTAAACACTAGATAAAATGAAAATGCTATTAGTTTTCTCTTGAACTTTACCAGCCTGGGGAAATACCCTGACTTACTTTCCAGATAAACATTAACGTTATGATACATCTTATGGGCTCCAACTTTGTTATTCCTGTAATTGTGCAGTCATTCACCTTATCTATCTCTGAGTTAAACTTTTTCTACTTCGGCGTGACATTAAAAAAAAACCTTTAAAAGCCAGATCTATCTTTTCTGTTGGTGGAGTTTTGTTTGTTGTTTGTTTGGTCAGGTTTTTTGGAAGGGGGAGGTGGTTTTTTGGGCTCCTGGAGCTGGAGATTCCTGATGGTTAGGATGGATGTTGTGCTGGGATAGAGTAGGGTGACATTAAGAGGACGACACCAGCACCCAGCACAGCTGCCAAAAAAAGACAACACCTAGTTTTAAGTTGTTTGGTTGCTTTTTCAAAAGTTCTGAAAGCCCAAGATCCTTTCAAGGGCTGATGGAAACCTTGAGAGGTCCTTGGGGAACTGAGGGTATGAGGGGACCCCATAGGCAGCATGCACATGCCTGCTGGCCAGTGGTGCCCCTCAGAGCCCTGGGGGCAGAGGGAAGGTGGTGGCACTACGTCAGACCTTAATGCCAAACTCCTCTCTCAGTCAAAGCATTTGCTCATATCTGTAACAAAGACTGTTCCTATTCCTTGCTTATGTTTTCTAAACCTTTCTCTGATCATGTTTCTTCTCTCTCCTATCTGTTTTGCAGCATAAGAAAACACACTGAAACCAACAGTTGTGTGCCCAAGCAAGAAACAGCAGCTGCCCATCACATCCAAGGGACAGCAGAAAAGCCACTGACTGGTCACAGCTGGGACCCATGGCACAGACTCCCCACCTTGAAGAAGTCCTAATACATCTCATTCCCCAAGGCCACAGTTGCAATTCCCAGGCGGTGAGTGGAAAAAAAGGAGGTGTTATTTAGAGCTCCTAATTGAGATCACCACCTCTCTGTTTATATCCAGAACTGTTCTGAAGGCCTCGTGTCTGAGCATGTAACTATTTATTATTGGGCCTCCCAATGAGATATGTGTCTGCTCACAGAGCTGCTGCAGGAGAGTCCCCTCTCGTCCCAGGATGAACCAGAGCTGTCGCAATGCCCTACTTTCCCGCACAGCCTAGGTCTGCTTCTAGCGCCAAGGACGCAGCTCAACCTGCATGTCTTCAGGTTCACTTTGTCCTTTTCTCTAATGATCTCGTTCTTGCCCCTGTCCTGTGTTCTGCCTGCAGCTATATTTCCTCAGCATCTCAGCACATCAGATTAGGAAACTGGTTCAGCTGGGAGAAAAACACATAATGTTTTCCTTGTTATTTTTCTACTGGATCAGTTTCCAAACCTGGTCCACTGGATGTCCACAGAAATACTTCTGCTACCATGAGCATGAGGCTACTCAGAGGCCAGGAACAAGCAGTTGGGTGCCAGTGATTTGTTTCAAGACAGATCATCTCCTTGAACCAGATCTCAGGATATCTGTCTCTGCCCCGCAGCCTGCACAGTGGAAGAAACAGGAATATGGGGTGGGGAGAGGAGGGTCTGGCCAGCAGCCTGAGTTTGGAACGACTGAATGAAACCAACTTCAATTACTAAGGAAAATTAACTAAAAAGAGCAATGGCTCACATTCATTCTGTTTTCCAGAAAAATCACTTAAAAAGGTTGGGCATCTGGACATCCTCCAACAAACAGGACATTTTAAACCTTTGGGGTTTTTTTGCTGTTGCTTTGTCAAACCTGATAAACATCCCAAGGCCTGTCTACCTTTCCCATTTATATTACCTGATGTAACAGAAGATGCTACACCTTCATGTAAAGGTGGTCTCTGTGTTACTATTCACACTGATGAAGAACACAGTCAGCCCAGTTATTCCTGTGGGCAGCGGACAGTTCCTGGCTTAAGGAATTCAGGATCTAAATAGACTGTAAGAGAGGAGGTCACGAAAATTATTTTGGATAGCAGACTCCAGAGAACAGCAACAGCAATTAAAGTCATAACTCAAAAATGGCCAAAGTACCATCGAAAGCTGTAATTGCTGATCTTCTGACTAGTTTAATGGCAGGGGTTTGACAGACAGATTACAGCTGCAGAATTGCTGCCCAGTGCACCTTTAGCTAAATGCACTATGTCAGGGCTAACTGTTGTGTGCTACTGCCACAGCAACCCACAGCATGGAACTAACAAAGAGCAAACAAAGTGGCTTCCCAAACATCGATCGTTAGCAGGTCTCAAACAGGGAGAAATGAATGGAGGAATGGTCAGAGTTTTCTTAGAGCCCCAGAGAAAACTGATCCTTGTTTGTCACAGTCTGGATTGGATCTTGAAATAACTAAAATACATTGTTTACCAAATGACCTCTATTAATGTAGCTAATTCTGGGTCTCATGGATTTTTCCCAAGTGAAACACACTCCAACATCTGCTCGCAATAAAAGCAGTTGACAGTGCTTGTGCACGTACAGCACAAGCTGACTCCCCATTAAAATAAAGCACCCCCTTCTCCATTAAATAAAGTGTAACTTTTGACTTGCTTCATCCAGACGTCAGTGGATGTAACTTAGGTGATTTGAGATCTGAAACAAGACGGAATCAAGGTGACCTTTTAATATCCCATGCTATTAAAAGTAGGGCTCTTGACTGCTATTTCTAAACACTTAGTTGAGTATCGCTGCCAGGAGAGATGGGCCCTGCTCCGCAGCAGACAAACCCACCCACACGGCAGTGAGGAGGGTTTTGAGTGTCATGAGTGGAGCATGGTTATTACCAGTCAGCTTCAGCCTGCCTGATGCTGAGTTAACATGGCATTTTCCCTGTGCTGTCAAAGCCTTTGTCACAGTAATAGCCTGTTTCCTCTTTTTGTTAATATCTCTTTCAAGAGAATGAAGCAGCAGAATTGCAAGTGCCATGGTGTGTGATAGCACCGTTCCGCTCAGGCTGTGCTGGCAGCCTGCTGTGTTTTGATTAACTGGATGTTCCTCTAAATTTTGTATGAAATTATTTTTCCATGGAAGCGCAGAATGATGAAAGAGGAAGAAGAGTCCAGGAGGGAACTGGATGCAGGTTGTCTGGTCACTCGGGAGCAGGCAGGGCTGGTCAGGCTGTGTCTGCCCAAGTCTGCTCTTGTGCCTTGCCTGTGGCCTGGGCTCCTGTGAGGAGAAACTGCTCTTGTCCTTGCAGGTCACTTCTAGTTTCTACTCAGCTCTCCCAAGCAGAGTCTGTCAATAAATGTAAACTGTGACCTTAGAAATGTGTAAATTTTGACCTGAGATACATGAAAGGTAAGTTGGAATGAAACCCAGAAACCTGAGTTCTACAAAATCTTTAGATACCTGGCAAGAAAACTCAGCATATCAGACTCTATGTACACTGTCCTCCCCAGCCCACACAAACCCCACAAGTACAGCAGGGAGGGTGTGCTGACTTTCAGTTCAATAAATTACTCCCATGACCCCAGATCTCACTGAGGTCACACAGCACAATGCCACTTGCATGGAGTGGCTCTCCTCTGCCCCTCCTGCCAGTGAGGCCAGCAAGGATTTTCATAGTGAGGGACTTTGAGTTCCTTGCATGTCTGGTTGGGCTTTGCAGCACAAAGCAAAAGAAAGCCACTTCACTTTGCCTTCTCTTGGTCCCCATAATTGAATGGGCAAAACTGATGGATAGGGAGTTCCAATTTTATTTCCGAGGGCATCTCACTGGAGGGCATACTCTGGAAAGAGAGATCCAAAATCAGGGATCCCATTTCCAAGATTAAGCACAGTTCACAGGCAGGTTTTAATGAATCCAACAGTCTGGTGTAGAAACTGCTGGTGTATCACACCCTGCATTACTTGCTGCAGTTCTGAGAAGTGGACAGAATAATCCAAACTGGCATGTTTTAGTTCTGATTTAGCAGCAGTGCAAATGACGCAGGATATAAGGTAGCCAGGACTCAGACACTCCTTTCATTGATCTCTGGTTTTTACTGCCTAACTGAACTTGCGGAAGGCTTTTGTGTTACAATCTAATCTTTTTTATGCTCGTAATTCACAAGTAAAACAGTTCTGATTAGTGCAATGTCCATATCACTTATTGACTTGCATCTACAGACTTTGAAACACCATTGCTCTGCAGTCAATTGAAAATTGGCATGAGATTAACTTTCCCACCACTTATAAACTCAAGCTCATATTTTACAATATATTTCAATGTTTTTCTAATGAGTCGGTTTGACTTTTCAATCTGCACGCCTATTATAACTCTCTCAGAATATTTTATGTATTAATGGACAGATTTGGAATGGTTTTGTGATGACACCTGCCTTGCTCTTCTTCTCCCTCCTCTTCCATTATTACATATAATAGACTCTCTCTACTCTAACAGCTTTTTAACACATAAAAAGTTTGACATGGGTTTTGTTTTGGCAACTTAAAGAACTATATTAAAAAAATAAATTAAAAATTGTGAGGGTTAAAGAGACACCAATGAAACCCAAGGTCTGACCACCTCAAGAAAGTGTGTCATTCCACTTAGGCAACTCCCAGTCCTCCTGTACCCTTTCCCATGATGAATATAGCTTAGATCTCTGCAATTCACCATAACAAGACAAATTATTTTAGCCACCAATTCCCTTTCTATTGCCTAACTCAATTCAGAGGAAAGCACACCTGAAAAAACCCTTTATATCCTACCTGTAGCAGATATTACAAGTTGTTGCTCAGTATGAGGTTTGACTACTGCTAACTCGCAATAAATTGACTGACAGCTGGTTTTGATTTCCTCCAGGGTTTTTGTATGGTTATTATGTGTTTTTTTTTCTTTTTAATAGACAACAAATATTGGCATGGAATGGAAAAGGAGGATGCCATTTATATGACTCATTGTACTATGAGGACTTTTATCAGAATATTGAGACATACAGCCTGACGAAAGAATATGCCTGGAAAGCCAACCATTTCTGAGTCAGATAATACTGTGCATTTAGCTGAATTGTTACTGTAATGTTTGCAAACCATTGATTCTTACTAAAGATCAAGTGGACAAAGATAGAAATGGGAACAGTATTGAACAAGACTGCAATGCAAAAATAACGCAAATAGCACATGGCTCTTGAAGACTCATGAATCATAGGTGTGGCAGAGGGCCTAAATTATCAGAAATGGGAAAAATCTTGTCAGAAATGGGCTTGTGAAGAAGGTGAAGAAGCCAGCCCAAGTACCTTAAAAACTAAAGCTTTTATTGTTGTGTAAAGATGGAGTCTTTATGTTTTTTCCCTTAGCCACTGTCTTCGTCCCAAAATGGCCTTAGAGAACCCTTATCTCACCAGCCAGGCCTGAAGGAATTCGGCCTTGAAAAACTTTCGTTAAGTTTCCCTATTGGCTCGTAGTTAACCCTTTCCTCTTGGTTGTTATCCCTAGCTTCTTATTGGTCGTTGCTAGAATTCCTCTAAATTCTATAAATACCTCTACCCATGTTAAAAAACTCTCTCTCTGCTTCCTCTCAGGTGGTCTCTGTGTGGCTCATTGTGGGGCAGCTCGGGGGCCACGTGGAGGAGGACAATGGGGGGGCTAATGCCTACTATGTAAAGGGGTAGCTCCCGGTATCCAGACGTGCACCCCCTGCAGCTATCGCACATAGGTGTTTCAGAAATTAAATATGACAAATAAAACATAAGAAAAGAAGACTCTCCAACGGAGATGCACCAGAAGAGAAAAAAAGGAAAAAAAAAGGAAAAAAAAGTTTTACAAGCAAGGGTTTGGTTTTGCATTTCAAAACACCAGATAATGGTGCTGGATAAGAGGAAACAGCAGAAAGGTATGGGAAAGATGTGCGAAAATGAAAAAGGAAGAAGGAAATGGCCTTGGCAGGGAATGTGGATGGAATAATGTGTGTATATGGAATGAAATAGTCAACTGCCATAAAGCATCCACTGCTCATAGCCAAAAGCAGCAAACCAGCATGGCTAGGCTAGAGCACAGGAGTGGGTATTTTGGGTCACAGCAGGAAACACCTCACACTGTATTTTGTTAGGCTGCTGCAGTGTTTTGCAAACATGGAGGGGAGTGGGGATTATAGGTATGAAAAGGCCAGGCAAGTTGTTTCATTTGTTTATCTTAAAAATAAATAGCTTTTGAAAATATGACCCAGTCAGTGAAGAGTATGAAACAGAATCCTCAATTTGTTATGATTTAGGAAGTAAGAAGTGGAGAGAGGTAAAATCCATGCAAAAAATGCACACAATAGCTTTCAAATTTCCCCTCAGTCCACAGAAATGCTTTCAAGAGATCGTGCCAGTATTGTTCTAAGAAGACCAGCTTGCTTCAAAGTCCAGCAAAAATAGGCAGATTTTTATAAAAGAAACAATTGTCTCTGCCCAAGGCCAGGCACAGCACCTCGGGAAGAAACACTCTGTAGCATGATGCCAAAGGAGTTCACTGGTAGAAAACCTTCGGCAGGGTGTTGTCTCACTGAATGAAACCAGAGCATACTCAGGGACTGCAAAGCCCTGTCAACCACCCACTCCCCAGTCTTAAACTTGGTGGTGGTTTAAGAACGTAATTCTCAAGTTATTTCTTCTGCTATCACTGTAGCTTTGTCTAATCTCAAAATGTTACTCTGTCTGACCTCCAAGTGGCAGAGCTGTGATAATCTCAGGATATAAGCGAGGTAAAACTCATAGAGGGAGAGATAACATCTTTTATTAGTCTAACCGGCAGAGCTGAAGAAACCTGCCGAGTGTGGACAGAGCCTACATTCATTAGAAGCAGATACAGTGATTTCCAGCTTTGTGTGCTGCAGGAATGCTGAGACTGCAGTTTATACGGGTCAAAGGCAGCTCAAGAATCACACCCAACTGAGCTAATTCCTTTGCAGCCAAGGTTCGAATGGCTAGAGTGCTGCAAATCCCAGACTGGGTAGGTTAAGGCTAACCTGTGTGCTATGCATTCTGTGCATGGAGACTGCAGCGCTCCTGTCAGAGGAGAGCAGCACCAGTCTTCTGCAGTCTTGCCCAACAACCCATTGGAGCTGCAGGCTGACAATGCTTGAGATGGAGGGGCCCTGCCTGGACCAGACACTCCTGCTCCTGACCCACCTGTCAGCAGGACTGAGTAAAGACTGGGGTCGAAGTTCAATTTATCAGTGCTGTTTCTCTGAACTCGTTCAGCTACTTCATTTTGTTTCTTAATTTCATTTGCATACCTTTCAAAAGCTCTGTACTCATTTCACAACACCTAACGTTTGGTGAGGGGGTGAGGCTGGAACCTCAGGTTACAGTGACCTCTTTCACCAGAGGATGAGCAAGGTGGAGACTCTCTAACCATTGCCTCTTAAGTAAGGCATCAATACAACCATGAAGAAAGTGGAACTTACTAGAAGAATGAGAAGCTACATAATTTTTTTATTAATAGAAGCTTTTGAAAACTCCAAAGCTAGTTTTTGATCCAAGACTAAGAGAAATTAGGAACATTTTTACTTTATTTTCTTTCAGGTATTTTTGACTTTGAGATGGTGATAGTATGAATGCTAGGTATTATGTTTACTTTATAGTTTCATTATCTGAAATTCATAGACCTTCATTCTTTCAGCATCCTTTGTTGCAAATATGTGTACAAACTTACACATATCTATACATATGAAGTAAAACATATAATAAATACATGATATTACACAAAGGGATGAGTCCCAAGGCTTCTCTCTGTCCTTTGAAGTACAAGCTTTAAGGTGCAAATTGCTACCAACTGCCTTTTTTCTGTATCTTTAAATCAGAAAGTGCAGGCAGGCTTTAAGGCACGGCTGCCCAGAACTGCCTCTCCCACTCGGAGGAAAACGACTTCCTGCAGGCACACAAGTTATGTAGATGAAATCATATCTCTCATATATTAAGTTGATGATATACTCAGGCCAGGATCTTCTTACTATGATCACATAGAAAGGGACGAAGTATTTCCCACAAAGAGCACTTGAGCAGGGATGGTACATTTGAAAGGAGGAAATGGAAGTGCTCAGTGTTACCAAGCTTCAGCTTGAAAAGACTGAATCATCTGTTTAAGCTCCATTACACTGATAAATGACTAAATTGTCCTCAGACTATTGGAAGCAACCTGCAGCTTACAGTAGCTAAGTCTCACCCACATAATTACAATACAGTAGACGCAAAAGAAGGGCATGCTATCTTCAGAATGATGTGTTCACTTTAATTTTCTTTTATAAAAACCTGGCTCTTCTGTGGGTCAGCCTAAGGAGCAGATCTGTTGGTTATGACTTTCAGTCTGAATATGAAACTGAGAGCAGCCTCCAGATTACAAGCTCACGGAAGAGTGGTTTTGACACTACAAAGCCTTCTCCCAGCTCGTGGAGCTTGCTGTGTAGCAAGTACCTGCAGCTTCTAAGCGTGTGGCTAATGATTACTTTTGCCCATAGTGGAGACAGGGACACCTGCAGGCACTGAGAGAAACTTGTAGCTTTAACTTTTTGAAAGTCCCGGCCTTTGAGGGCTATCTGGATGAGCAAATTTTTAAATCAAGCGTAGAATTAACGTCAACCCACCACAAACATAAATTTTTATATATACATATATATATATATGTAATCCCAAGACAGAGAGTGTTGTAATAATTTTTTTCTAATTGCTTATCTATTTTATTGTTGCTCGCACTCTAACTCTACCTGTGTTTCTTTAATGAAAGCTAACATTGCAATAATAACTGTGAGTCTTTCTCCTTCCTTTTAATATTCTTGTTAATAGCTGGGGTTTTGAATAAATAATGTAAACTGTTTACTGGAACATGGCCATGAATTATAAATTGCAGGCCATGCTTGATTTTTAAGACCAAAGAACTACGGAAGGAAAAATATGTAGTTTTAACTTCACATAAGACTGAATTCCTATTTTAAATATGAGAGTCTGATCTCAACTCTCACCACTCCACCATCCTGTGAGGTAGATATGTGCTTGCATCAATACCTCATCCTTCAGTGAATGACACATCACCATTTGTGTTGTTTTGAAAAAAAAAAAAAAAGAAGTTTTGTCTCTTACAATAACAAGCCCTTCCTACCTTTTAATGAATTTCAGGAGCAGAACCCTGTGATTGTCACTGAGGGTAACAGAGTTCACAAATGAGGTCAATTCTTTCCCTGAAAAGTTTTCAGAACAACACACTGAAGAGTTTGCAACCTAAAGGCTAACCAAAACAACTGTGGACCTGCTTTTTTCCTGTCTTATAATTCTTCTTCTTTTCTTGACATTTTAATGAACAATCATTCTCCACGGACACCCCCTTGT
>VWZG01011625.1:21983-68343 GCA_013396735.1 Grallaria varia | reverse complement strand
TTATTTATTTATTTTTATTTTTTACTTTTAAATGAAAGGCTGTTGAAGAGATGATACTGATAAAAACTCAAAGGATAGTATGCCTTGACTCTAAGGGTTGCATTAATATGAAGTTCGATCCCTAGTTTTGGTCATGCCTTTTCTCTTTTGTGCCTTACTCCACAAAGGTATTTGATAAAAAAATTAAGACATTACATACTAGCATTAGTGTTTAAAATAGTGTGGTGTTGGTTTTTCACCAGTCTGCTTGCTTGATCCATCAGTGTGGTATGGTCCAGGGTCAGCAGCTGGAGGGATCTTTGTTGTAACTACATGTTCCCAGTAATGAGTCTTCGTCCTGATCAGCAGAGAGGGCAACAGGATGAGACCATTGGTGCTGTTTATGTTTGCTGAGTGTCTCTCTCTGTGTTGATCTTTGTTGACTGTGTGTGGAGTTGCTTCCTGGGAACTGTTGCTCAGCTTTGGCTACTGGTTGGAGGTGCCAGGTTCAGTTACTCCCTGACACCAGTGTCGTTTGCTGCACTAATCATACATAATTTACACGCTGATCTGATATATTCCTAGTTGTTAAAGTATGCTTCAGTGACTAATCGAACAAAGGCAGTGGCTGTTGCTATTTGACTTCTCACAACTTTTTATTCTAAAGCAGCCTAAAATGTTTTGTGACTTCTGTACTTGGGTTGTCAAAATGAATTTAGTTTCCAAAGTATGTTAACATCTTGTCTGATTATGGATGTACTGTTAAAGAGGAGAGAAAGGATTCTTATAATATTTGCAAGATCCTCTTGCCCAGTTTCTAGGTACATATGCTGTACTTTGCTATATTTTATGGTACTTGAAATTTTGTATAATTTTTTTTTGGCATTGTGATTGTGAGGGTGGCACAGTCATGCTGTTTGCATACTGTGATTTGGGTCTGACACTTTGGGTCTGGAGTTATCTTGGCATTCCAGCCTAATGATATCATGAACTAGCTATTTTGATATTTTAAATTGGTGAAAATGAAGTAGGCTCTAAGTGTTAAATGTTTGAATGGCTTATTTGAAAATCAGGACTTCTTGACCTGAATGGAATTCCATTGAAGGGTGGGAAAGGGAATAAAAAACACTGAACAGAAATAATGGTCATCCTAAAGAAAGAACATATTTTCATACTGAATTTTCTTATATATGACAGAATAAATAAATTATTTCTTAAAAAAACCTGTGTTCTGCTAGACATTGTTTTGCAAGACAGCCTTGTTCACAAGTTTCTGGATGTGAATTCTAATTAAAAACACTTCTACATGAGATGTTGACATGTCTTATCTGTAGCTGAGTAGTAGCTGTGTACAAAGATTAATTGTTTCTTGCATCTACTAAGTAGCAAAGGAAACAACAGTTGAGTCAAATGTATCCTTTGATATGTGTTCACTTCTTCATTCCACTTGTTCAGCATGAAATGGCTCAAAGCAAAGGAGAAAACTTGACTATTAAACATGCTTTTGAAATTTTTGGTTGTTTTTGCATAATACTGTTACCTTCCTGACATTTGGATATTTACAGGTTTATTGAATTAAATAAAGAGGTGTTAAATTGAATGAACTGAGTAATTCTCTAAAGCTGAATCTCTTTCTGTGAAGTCTTAGGGATGTATTGATCTTATTTATCAGAGTAAAAGAATAAAACTTAACTTTAATAATTATTTTTCACCTTTGTCCAAAGTTATATACTATCTATCTTGTAATAAAAAAGTTCAAATTGGTGCGTATTTGGATTTATGTGTTAAATTTGATGTCAATACTGCCTTATGCTTGATAGCTGAACTTGCAGGAAGTAATTTTTGAATGATTTATGATATCTTAGCTGATGGATTACTGACTAGGTCTGTGTCCTAAATCTCTGGTGTGTAATTTTTGGGTATTATAGATTTGTTCTTACTAGATTTACCCTATTACTCTCATTTTTAGTATGTGATATCCCACGGGAGACAAATGATATCCGTCTTTTCTATGCAAATATGCAAAAGGTTATACTTTCTGTGGTTGGATATTCCACTTGTGATCAGGATGGATTTCAGCAGGCTCCTGGACATAATTTGGAATTGGACAGGTACTGTAACTATAATTAGTAACTATCTGTTTTCTGTATTTTAGAAATCTATATTTTTTTGTTGTGAGGGTGGTTAGACACTGAATCTGGTTGCCCAGAAAGTCTGTTAAGTTTTCATCTGTGAAGAAGTTAATAAAGCTGACAAGTCCCTGTCCTGAATAAGCTGCTGTAGCTGACCTTCCTTTGGCTAGGTGATCTCCAGAGGTCCCTCATGACCTCCAGCATGTGTTGCACAGCATTCTATGAAACACAATTTGCATTGCCTTATTCTCTGTGACACTTGTTTCCTCTATACATGTTTTATTCAAACTATTTTGCATTATTATCTCCTGAAGATAATTGTTAATTTTAGTACCTTCCATTCTAAATGGTACCTTCCACTTCCAAACATTCTGTGAAAAAGTTGTCATGATACAGCTGCTGAATTATTTTTTACTTAATGGAGAATTGAATTACATTGAAAGCCTGTGTAAAGAACCTTTAATAACAAAATTTTGAGAAATACTAAGAGTAGAGTGTTATAATTACTTAGAAGTTATTTTACTCGTAAATTGTTTTTATTAACTGTTTCTATTGCAATGTTATTTTCAGATTGGAGAACTGTGTCAGACATACTAATGCAACTCTGGATGTTCTTCCTGTTAAAGGACCTCAGGGTCCTTCATTATCTGTAAAAACTAATGATCTGGTTCGGAATAAATCAGGCACTCCACAGATTTGGGTTGTTAAACCTGAGTACTTGACTTTGACATGTCCTTCTATTGGTAAGTATTTTTTGAAGTTAATAGAATTGCCACTTTGGTATTCAGATAACTGTACTGCGTACTGTGTTTGTGAACGTGACTTTGCCAGTAATCTCCCTGCGGTATTTTATATGTAAACAGTAAACTTGATTTGAACATGGTTTTGGTTCAGTTGTCAGAGGTAGTGTGCTCTGTGTGTGTATACATATAGTATGCACTGCATGCCCATGAAGACTTTAAAATACTGTGAAGGTAAAATTAGGGCAGAAGGCACTTTATTTTATTTTATTTAGTGCATCTCTCTATCTTGGGCACTTTGTGAATTTTTTTACAACTTAGCTATTTTTTTTGTATTACAGGTGGAACAGCGGATACTAGACGTGTGCAAGTTGTCAACAATTCCAATGGAACGTTGACATTTGAGCTTTCCTGGCCAGCTCACTGCCTTACTATAACCCCACAACATGGAGTTGTTGAACCAGAGTAAGTTTCTATAAGTTCCTTTATGTGTGAAAGTGTGGTGAGGTTTTGGAGGAATTTATTTCTAATTTGTTTAGGAATGCAGCTAATTTAGGAATTTTAGGTAGTTTTTAAGAATTTAATGAAGTTTGCTTAGACTATTTTAGTTCCAGTTTGTGGTCTTTTTGTCAACACACAAATCCAGCTTTTATATTTTAGGACCTTATACTTTTATAATTCTGTATATAGAGAATGTTCTTCTGTCACCTACATAGTTACCTGGATGCCAGGAATTTTCTGTGCCTGAAAATATTATTGCATAACTTTCCACGAGCTGGGTCGTCAATGAACACGAAAATCTTAAAATCGCCTTTCACAATTGTTTTTTGTTTAAAATTTGCCTGGGTGTTTAAAAACAAAATACTTCCTTCCCAGGACAAACAAACCTCAAAATAAAAGTTCCTAAAGAATGCTTTTTCTGTGTATTATCAGTGTTTTGGAATAGTGGTCATATCATTGCATATTTGCATGAGACTTTTCGCAGATGTTAGCAACAACTGTCACAATTAACACTTGAAAGTTCTGCACACCTCTCCTTCTAAATTTTNAAAAAAAAAAAAAGTCTCCCTCAATAAAAATAGGTTTTGCTTTCAGAGTTATATTTAAATAGTTGCTTTGACTTGGAAGCTGTTTGCCCAAATATACTTCTCATCAGTCGTACATCACTGATAATATTTAAACACTACATTTCATATTCAGGTAGATGTAAATTGCTGGGAAATTTTCATCCTTAATGAGAAAAAAACAAAGAGGCTTCCATGGAAGGGCTAGGATATCTGCCACTTGTTGCAGATTCAAGCAGTGCCAAGAACAAATGGTTTCAAAAATGGAACAGTGAAAATTTTCCAGTAGCTATGAAACTAAGAACATGTTGAGTGTCTCATACTCTAGATGCAAGGCTGTCTGTGGGATGATCTCTTAAAAAGAGAATATGGAAGGCCTTCTGCAAGCAATTTTCTTCCAGTGTGGAATTTTAAAATGTGTTCTATTCTCTGGAAAAGGGTGGGCTGAATCCTCACATGTTGGGTCCAAGTAAGTAGTTTGGATCAAGGGCAGAGGTCTGCAAGTAAGAAACAGACCCGTGGGAACAGCTGACTTAAGCACCGCAAGCTGCACTTGCCCAGTTTTCTGTTTTCCATGACCATCTCCCTGCAGTGCCAAAAGCAATCATCCTGTCAGGACAGGAGCCAGCCAGCATCTTTTATACTATACTTGAACTGAGTTAGGCTATGAAAGGAGAAGGTCTGATTTCTCTCTGATGGTGAAAGAAGGTCCTGGAATCAAGAACTGACTCTATCATGCTAGAGCAAGTAGACCACCCTCTGCTTCATCTTGACTAAACTCCTTATGGTCTGTGGAATGAGCGAAAGGAAATCTCTAGCCTGCCTGAATGTGGAATCATAACAACCTGAGTTGCTACTGAATTTGGTACCATTCCAAGAGATTTTTCTTGTGGAGGCAAACTGAAACTAATCTTTGTTCATGTTGCTGTGCATCGGTGTTGAAAGTAGTGGTAAGTGCTGGGAAAGGAATTGCACTTTTGAAGCAGGCATTGTTGGAATCTCCAAAGGCTGCAAGAGCCACCTTTCTTCCCCAGGCTCCTTTATTTCCATAGCAATAAAAGTGCTTAAAGGTAGTGTCTTTAGGTTGACTGTGACACCTCCGAGAGACATGTTTTGTGACCCCATGCAAGTTGGATTTGTGTGAGAAGTTAGCAGTAAATGTGCAAGAAAAGCTAGTAGGAGCAAAGACAGTGGAATAGTTTGTGGTAACAGATATATGTGTATATTCTCATGAAGGCAGTTGTACATGAGAGAGAACCGTAAGTGGGCATGACAAGGTTCTCAAAGCTGCTAAAATTCAGAAAACCTCCCAAAATTCTTTGAGGAAATACCAGTATCCAGATTTGATATTTAAGACTGTTAACATCTGTTACTTGGAGTTTGTAGAGATGGTTATATTGTGACAGTGATTATGGAACTGGTCTTGTTCTTATGCTAAATTTTTCAAATGCCAAGTGCTGTGCTGATGGCATATTAAGCTAATTCTTCAGATGTTGCTTGAGTGCTTTTACTAACATACAGCTAATGACCTTAACTTCAACGATTTTGTACGAATAGTTCAGTGCTTAACTTTCTCCTCTTTATTTAAATGTCTCTAGTATAGATATGAACATTATATATCAGAATTTGTTCTCACTAGTCAAATTACCACCTGATTTCATTACTACTGTGACTTGATTTTTGACTCTTCTGTCTCCCACTCTAAATAACTACAGAAAGCATTGATGACATTGAAAGGCTTTTCTTTTTTTCCCAGGATCAGTTCTGTAAGGGAGGAAGGAAAGCAGTCTGCTTCTTAAAACTCGAATTAGTTTAAAAGATTCTTGAATTGCAATTTGTGCAATATGCTTGGTTTGAACACTAACATTCCCTTGTTGACTAGTATTGAAGCTTTTTTTTTCTGAAACACATAGTTATATATCTATTTTATATGGCCTGACTGGTTGTATATGTTTAACAATAGATAACATTTATTCTTTCCCTATGATCCTTATAAAACGATCAATGCCAAGCTTATTAAATGTGTTAGTATTAAGTTTCTGGCTACTAAAGCTTAATTATGTATTGGATGTCTGAATACCATAAATTTAACTATCTCTAGAACATCTTCAGTTACCTGCTATCTTAAAAGTGCATCCTTCTTTGCGGGGCGGGTAGTGACATCTGTTTTAGATACTCATTCTAATGTGAGGAATATGAGGATCAGACTGGTTGTTTTTTTAATCTTTTATTAGGAGCAGTGCCCTAATTCTGGTGAGTCCTAATCCTACGCTTGCCACAAAGCCTTCATTAGTTCCTTGGAGTGGCCTAATCTATGTCCATAGTGGTAATGGAATAAAGGTACGTGGTTTACTTGAGACTTGAGATTGCAACTGTTTATTTTACTTGGCCGGATTACGTCTAATAATGTTGCTAAAGCCTTTTTGATATGAGTCAACTTCCATTATTCTTTGTGTATATATATATATGTAATTTGTAGAACTCTTTAAAAAAAAAAAAAAAGGTAGAGGTGCTGTTTTGCAGACTGAGATTCTTTGTTCATTCATCTCAGAAGAAATAGTGTGATGTGAACACTTCAACTGAATTGCCAACCAAGTTGCATCTGTACACCCACCACTGCCTTAGACATCACTTTCTAAAATGCTAAGTATATCTGTGTACACATAGAAGTAGTCTGTCACATTTTAAAATAAAAGAAGCTAAAAGAGGTTATTGGACAAGTCACCATATGTAAATAAAATTTATGAAGCCAACAGTTTCGTCTTTAATCAGTATAAAAGCAGAAGGGCTTCTTGGTAATCTCTGCCAAAGAAAGACACCTCTCTTTTATTTTTACAGCTAGTATGGTTGTTACAATGCATGATGAGAGTAGTAAGACACTGAAAGGGTAACACAGTGTATCTGCTTTCCTTCTTCATGTAGGGAAGTGAGGTATGATAAAGAGTTGGAAACTGCCTTAAAAAACTCAGAGAGAAGTTGTTGAGAAGGAAATGATGACTGTGCCCTTATTTAACTGTGTTATGATCTACTATATAAGAAAAGGATCTAAGAAATCTTAGGACAAATGTAGAGAATGTAGCAAAATGAATCAAATTATAAGAGATCAGGTGGTTAATAATGCTTTTGCCATTTATTTGCTACCTATCCAAATGAGGAAAAAGTAGGCTAAGGTTTTACTAGCATTAACTGAAACTTTTAAAAGTGCTAATTATGTAGCAGAAGTGAACACTAAGCTCCTTCTGAATGAGGCAGCACTGTTTCCATTCTCTGCAATGACAGAATGTTGTAGGAGTTGTCAGTTAAATTAGTTACAATTATTATTCCTGTTGAATTAAAATGTGTAGATAGGAAATTTTCAGTAAATGTTCCTTTTGTCTTCAATTAAACTTGTCCTAGAATCTTAAAACTTTTGAGGTTGGAAAAGTTCTGATGATTTAACATATGAGACCTTTTCTCTGTTGGAATGTAAAGCTGAACATGAGCTCTTACAGCTCAAGGAAATAGAGCTAAATGGTTTGACTTGTTGCTATATCAATAGTCACTGTTTAAAACTTCGTTTTTCTCCAAACTATGCAAAAGTTTATTAAAGTGCATATTCAAGAGGCAGCTGCGCACAGTGTGTCTGGAGCAGACCTTTCATGTAGAAGATGTGATACATTTACTCCACAGTCAGAAAATTCTACTATTCATGTGGAAAAACCTCTCTCCAGACTCCCTCCAACAAAACTGGAAATAAAGAACAGAAACATTGTTTTTCCTAAAACACCACCTGGCCAAAGCTCAGGTAATAGTGCTTACTTATTAAATATAACATCTGTAATATCTTGTGTTCAGAGATTATGTTTACTGTATTGCGTGTTTGGGAACTTGTGTGCCTTGACTTTGGTTTTGTTCTTTTAGTCTGGTAAGTGTGAATGTCCAGTTTTCCCCTTCTACCTTTAGTTTGAAACTTTTTTTTTTCTTGTGTGGTTCTTCTCCTTATGCAGTATAGTCACAGAAAGGATTGTATACAGACAGGCAAGTTGCCAGTTTTTTAAAATGGTGAATGTAACTCTGCTGTGACTGGGCAAAGAGAGCATCATAAGTTTACTGTGTCCAGTTGAAGCTCTTTTGGCTCAATGCCCTTTTGCAGGAGAACCATTCTCATCTGTGTTTAGCAGAGAAATAAATGTCCTTCCTTAAGACAATGGGAATATTAACTGTGAGTCTGACTGTCCTTGTCTTGGTACATCGTGATAAAGGAGGACACTGTTGACAGTGGAGTCTGAAATGCTCAGTCTGTACTTTTAATTCCACCAGTGCTTAAAATTCTCAAAGTAACTCTATGAAACTTTCATTCTGTTCTCTAGATACCAAAATTTTTTGTAGCACTTACTTTTATGGGTTAGAATGGGTTTCTTAATGATTCATTGACATTACCTTTTTATCCAACAGACTTGAGAACTTTCAAAACTTAATTTATCAATTTTATCTGGGAATTTTTTTGATCAAATTATGAAAAAGGAATGTAATATAATACTACTTTTCCTGTATAATGTATATATGCAGCTAAACCTTTTTAAAGCGCTGCTCTAAACTGAGATCATCTTGTCCTATTAATTCTTGCTGAGTAACAAATCCATACTAGGATAAGATTTTTTAATGCAACTACATTTGCTCCCCCCCAAAGTGGAATATTCCTGAGATTTTTGTCTCTAAATGATCAAATATCATCTTTGGGGAGAGTTGGGTGTTCTTTGTAGGGTTTTTTTTTTTTTTTGTATATTGGTGTGTGAAGGTATTTGCTGAAAACCTGGATGCAGTAAAGTGAGACTGTAGGAGGTAACTTAGATCTCTGCTATTTGGTTCTGGGTTTATAAGAAGGTCTCTTCTAACTATCAGCAATGCATTCACATACCATTCTTTGATATCCTTCAGGTTCCTTCAGAAGATTATGTATTACTGTTGGAGGGTTATTGAGGGTGAGATTTAGGCTTCCCCATGTTTCTTGTAAGCATCTTCAGTATGGTTCTTCCCTAGATGACTTCCAAATGTCTTTTATATAAGGTTTCAATAATTTTATGACAGCATGCTTTGTTCAAGTCTGCTCTTGGGTTTGTTACCATGAAAACTGTTTCCATTAAACTTCTGTTTGTCTAGAAGCATAGTTTCTGCTCAAAGTCTTTCCTTAGAGATACTTAACAAACACATTTAGTATACTAGTCTGATATTTCTCTTTTAGAAAGTTATCTGGAAATGGAAAATAAAGGAGATGAAAATGTGAAGTGGAATTTGTCATCTTTTGCACCACCTTATGTTAAAGTGAGTGAATGCTTGCATTGGGCTGGGTTTTTTTTTTATTTTTTTTTTCTAACTTCTCTCTTCCTGCTTTTTCTCAAGAAAGAATATATATTTGAGTATGACCTCAGTTACAAAGGTGCTTTTCTCTGTCTCTGTCGAGGAGATGTTTTACTCCTTTTTTCATCTCTAATGTGCTCCCCGACTGTGAATGAATCAGTGCTCTGTGTGACAGTTTCTTATTTACTGGCTTACAGAGTTTGCTTGTGCTCATGCAGTGTCACCATCAAGTCTGCACGAAGCAATCAAGCATACGTTAAAGACAGGTGTCTCTTTTTGGATCCAGAACCCTACTCTTGTCTTGTTTTGAGACTTGTGCTGCTGAAATTGTGCTGTACATGGTATTCTGTGGGTAATTTGAGTTAGGTCAAGGATATTTGAATTAGTACTGTTGCCTGTGCAAGTTCTGTAGCTGTACCATTGATATTTGTAAAAGCTTCCCAATTTTTTTGACAGTCTGAAAGGCTGTGATGATAATTTTGATTTTATGCTAGAATTATTGCGGTCTGTTATTGTGAAATGATGAAAAATGGTTATGTTAGCAGTCTTATGATTAACCCCGTAAGGCTGAGTATATCATGTTCTATGCAGTGCACCACCTCTGAACTGTAATCATGGTGACTGCACAGATGTAGTTTCAGTCTTTATTAATTTGCTTTTTAGGGAGTCAATATTACTTGTTCACTTGAAAGTAGCTTGATGGATGTATTTTCCTTAGTCCTTGCAAGGGTGTGTGTGGGTGTATTGTGGGGTTTTGGTTTTTTTCCTTTGCCTTTTGAATCTGACTCATAACTTTATTTACAGGATGTGGATGGAAGTGGTGGTGTTTATAGGGTTACTTACTCCGCTTTCAGGTGTTCCTGTGTTTCTGGTACTCTTGAAGCTCATGGACAAGAGAAGGTAAACTGATATTTGTAAATATTTCAGACATAGTAGTGTATCTCAATTGTAAAATAGGATCTTAAATGAGAAATAAATTTTATCTGATAATGATAAGATGTTGGCCTTTCATTATTGAGTTCTGGTATCGGGTAGTCTGTATCTGCTTCTTTCAGCTGTTATGTCAGATGAGTTGATTCTAAGAATTGGTGCAATTGTAGCAGTTTGATTTCAGCTTGGTGGTGTTTGTGTTACTGTTTGGGGTTTTTTAAGGACAAATTATTTTAGAACAGAAAATTGTTTTAAATGTTTTGTAAAATTCCAGTAGAAAATCGCAAATAATATTGGGTTCTTATGAAACCTGTATGAGAACTGGTTTCCCTCCCTTAGAAACATTCTTGTCATACTTGTTCAGAACAGTCATCTGTTCCTAAATTTGGATTTCATTTGCTTACAGTTTTATCTCCTGGCCAGTAGAGGGTTTCATAGCCACAATTATAAAGCACATCCAAGGACATACTGAATGGGTTTGTAAGGGACTTCCCTTACTTGCCGCCTTCTGCAATGCTACTTCAGTTTTATCTCCTCATCTTCTTTTAATTGTAATGGATTATTATTTCTATAAAGATGCAATTCAAAATGTATTACAAGAATAAAAAATTTACTCCTGTCTGGCTTAATAACAATTTCATAATATTGTGAAGCATTACTTGAATTTAGACAGTTGTGTGTACCTTAGCAATCCTAGTTCAGACCTGTTTGAATAACATTTACATTATTGGCATGTCAGGCCATTGACTGGAGTTGATAAGGTACAGTGCTATCATGATTTGCTGTTTTTTGCAGTGGAAATGATGTTTGGCTTATATATAAGTTGTATATATAGTTGTACTGATCTCTCCTAATCTGCTTCTCTCCTTCTCTTTCTTCCCTCCAACTCAACCCTGAAAACAATGCAAGTTTATTCTTGAATTAACCTGGTACAGCACTTTACGAAGACAAACCTTTATTGCATAGGTGACCTGTAAGAATGATCAAATTCATAGTTTGCAAGTTGGTTTAAATTTTAGGCCTTGTAGTAAATGGTAGCACAGTGTACTTACAGACTTGGAGCTGGAGAAGTACAGTTGTTCACAGTTAGTTGACAGATAAAGGAAGGTATTGCTGTTTTTAGGCTGCACTTATTTCCCCTCCTGGTCCCCTTTTCCTTCATTTTACTAATAGAAGTAATTGTGCAAGCACTTGCTGACTTTACTTAAAGCAGATTAGCTGAACTCAAATTTTGTTTGCAGTTGCTTGCACAACCTATTTCATCCAGTATTTTTTCTTGTGGGCAGAGGAAGACTAGATAGTTGTATTCTTTTCTGCAAAATCACCTATGTGTGGCATGTATGTTCTGCAGTATCTATTTTCTGCTGGCTGAACCGTAACTTTTTGCAGGTAAAATTGGGAAGATGTACAGAGTATTTCAATAATCTTCTGAATTTTTTTCTCCTGTTTCTGTAGGTTGCTGTAGTCTTTTTACCTGGAAATAAAGGGGTTTACTCCCAGTTCTGGGATCTCGAGTGTCACCCAGTTGAAAAGCCCAGTTGGAAACACAAATTAAAATTCCAGCTTTCTGGAACAGTGAGTATATAAAAAGCTGTAAATGGTGTCTTGAGCACAAATTTTTTACAACATTTAGATTTTACAATATGGTACTCTTATAGACACTGGTATATTTTGAAAAAAATCCAACCCTGCTAATATTTTTATTGGTCTAAACTGTATTGATTTTTTTTTTGTGTTACAAAAATACCTTTTTGCTCTTGGTTATGTGATAATGCATTATCTTTTGCTATTTAAGATGTAAAACTTTCTTTTTCTCAGAGTAAGTAGAGACAAACTTTCCCTCTGGGGGAATTGTTTCTGTTGACAAAGATTTGTTTGTATCTGACATTAAGTGGTTTGGTTTTATTTTTGTAAGTAAATAGCAAAGTAACTGACCTTTGCTATAATATGTAAATAAAATCTTGGAATTTTCGAATATCTAAATTGGAGATATCTGTGTGTCTCTGATAAAACCTGTTTCAGTATTTTATCAGAGTAACAACATAGGTGGGGGTGATTTTGAGATTTTTACACGCGATCAGTTGGGTTTGAGCTCTCCTTTGCTGCCCTGTTGTTCCTCAGCTCAAACCTTATAGTAAGGCTTGGAAGAAGAGTGGTGGGAGTTGGAAGTGGTTTTCTGTGCTCTCTCTCCTTGCTTTTAATCCCTGCCTCACCAAGCATACAAGGGGCTTTTACATAGGACAGAGAAATTATTACCATAAAGGAAGAATTAATTCTAATGATTAGTTAAATAAGCTGAATGGGAAGAGCTTTGTACATTCAATATTGCATAATTGCTATATGTGCTTTGCTGTCCTCTCCAGTGGGTTTGATTTGAGTTTTTTAAGGAGCCCAGATAAAGATTTGGGATCTTTCTTTAGAGAATCAAGCCTGCTTCGCTAGTAGGAACCTTACTTATCCTTCTTGCTGCAGTACCTTACCTTTTATTTTGTAAGGTCCTTGGTCTTTCCAAATTAATGTTGAAAAGGGTGCCTGTAAAAAAAGTTTGCTAAATAACTTTTGATTTTTGGCATTAGAGTCCTGTATAATGTTTGGTTTAGGAGGGGTTTTTATTCAGGTTTCATCGAATTCTTTAAACATAACTTTCCTGAAATTGAGGAAAACACCTCAGTCATTTTCTGCTAAAGCTAGTAGAAATGGAGAGAAGATTAATTCTTTAACAGAACTCTGGAGTTTTAAAGCATTCTCTTCTTAAAAAGTGACTAGTTGTCAGAGTTGTAAAAGTCTTTGAGTGGCATAACTTGATATTAATGTTTTTGAACTACTGTCAGATTTTTTCTTGATTTTTTTCAAAGCTATTAACAATTAGATCTTTCTATCATCTCTGCACCTGAGAAAAAAATAGTAGTAAATACTTGAAATGCATGTCACGATCATTTTCAGAAAGATTTGCAAAGGAAGTATTTTATCAGCTAGGTAAGGAGCTATACGTCTGTTCAGCAGAGAGATTAACGCAGAACTTTTGCTTAGATTGTTGCAGCTTTTAGTTCAGAAAGCAAGTCAATTGTAACCTGTTATGTCCTAGGGATCAAGAGTTTAGACAGTGTTACTACAGCTTTCAAAGAGACTTGGATTCTGGTGGTTTTGCTAAGGCAGAGGGCTACAGCTGTGGTTAATGTGACTTCTGATAGAATGAGATGGGAAGAGTGACTGACTGTCATTCAGGGTGACTGAGTTGTATTTATTTATAGCACCACTTCAGAAGAAATGAAAAATTTGGAAATGCTCAGGAAGGAACTAGAAGAAACAGGTTAAATTAGGAAAATCAGTGGCACATACCACTTTGATTTTTTTCCTGAAAAATTAACTAACCGTACCTTCCATGATGCTCTGCATGTGTTTGCAGTCCTCACAACTGGAAACTGTGATCAGGAGCTCAGATCATCCTATCTCCAAGACTGGTCCCAGAGAAAAAGAAAGGGGTTATTCTACATGTGCATTGCAGCCCCGGCCTCTCAGTACTAGTCATTCAAGCCTAGTTTTTTCTTTTCCTGAGGAACATTTGTTGGGCTGCTGTTGGGAGTTGTTCTAAGGTCATTGAGCTAAGAATGAATGTTGCCATTGTGCACAGGAGTCTTGGACTGGTATTTCAGTGTAATTTTTAGTCCCTTCTGGGTGAACTAGCAAGCACCTGCCTCAAGGCTGAGGCAGCGCCGAAGTCCTAACTGCTCCTTTAGTATGTAGAAAGCTGAGGACTTCACAAAGAACTCCTGCTATTGTTTGAAGATACTGCAGATGTTAAGTGGGTGCCATTTTTAATTTACATTGTTTATGTACTTTAAAAGGTTACATAGTTATGCTGCTCATGTATCATTTTGCCGCAAACTGAGATCAATTACTTCATGCTTAACACAAAACTTACTGCTAACTAGTAAAAAATCTTGATTTGATTTGATTATTATTATCAGCAGCACAGAGCTTGATCATCTCTGAGTGACCTAGAAGTCAGGGGAGGAAAAAATATTTTTAAACCCTGTGAGCAAAATAATTCCAGTGTTCAAGCTGTACAAATTTTTGTGCTCCTGAGGTGGCTCTGTAACAGCAGCACTCAAGTGTAACCATGTGGAGTGCTAACATACTGCTCCCATTTGGTAGAGGAGAATTCAGTACAGGCTATGTTTAAAGCATGCCCTTATAAAGACTAGGGTGACTTCTGGTCCTTTTCCATAATGTACCTTAGTCTCATGCAGTCTACTTGCCTTTTGATAAATTAGAATTTGAATGACAACAGAGGCATGATACCCATAGTTTTTCACTACATGGAATATTAAAACTCTTTGAGACAAGACACATGAGCAAATCCTTTCTTATCTTTATATATGGGTTCTACTGGGGTTCATGGGTTATTTGCAACTGAAAAATATTCTTTAAGATTTTTTTTGGATGCTACTATTTCTGGCACACTGATTAGCAGCTCTTTCAGTTGAAGAAATGAATGCCTAAAAGACAAGTTTGTCATAGCAGCTCTATTGAAAATGAATCTATTTTTTTCATCTTCCCTGCGTAAGGGAATCAACTGCTTGTCTAAAACGTCAGCACCATCTCAAAATTTGACATAATGTTGTACAACCGTAAGTGTAGGAGGTTCTTTTGGTTTTTTAACTTTGTTGAAGGTGTTGTGACCCAAGGGGCTCCAAACAGTATCTGGCTAGATTTGTTAAGCAATGCAGAATTTGAAATTGGTTATTTGGCTAAGTATTTCCTTAGGGTGATCTGGTGTCCTTGTGTTAGGATACACTAAATGGAGGTCCTGATGATGATAAATATTTTGGCCTAATTTCTGAATGTAACGAGTACTATGTAAGGCATTATCTGATTCTCTCTCTCTGGAGAGACCTTTCTTTGAGAAAAATGTATTTTTCATAATATAAAGTTATTACAAAGCTTTTTTCTGTTGAGAGAATTCAAATTATAATGCTGACTTATGCCTTCCTTCTTTTTGAGCAGTTGTTTAGCCAGCTTGGTTGTTCTTGAGACATATGGGCAGAATATCTGTAGAGGAACTGGTTTTTTTTTGGCTTTTATTAAAATCTTTGTTGCTAGCAGCCTTCTTGAGATTCCACCTGCGCTGCTAGTTTGTTGTGAATTGCCTTGTAACAAATAAATATTCGTAAAACAGAGAAGCATGTGAAAGTATTCATCCTAAATAACTGCTTCTATCTCAATGGTCCAGACTCTTCTTTCCCTGAAAGATTATCCTGTAAATAAAAGGTCTTGGATTGGTTAAGGGGAATGACTTATGCACCTGTGTACTTAAATAATTTTGAATGTGAAGTTTACAGCCTCTTTTATTTTTACCAATAGAGTGCTAAAACAGAAAATGAAACTCCAGTTGTGGAAGCTTCTGCAAGTGCCCTTACAAAAACTGAGCTTCCAGTTATACCAGAAAGGAAGGTTTACTCTGAAAGACGTACAAGAACAGGGTATGTATGGACAAAACTTGAAAAGACTGTATCTGCAACTGGGTAAAAGGGTCTGGAGGTGGAACCCAACACCACAGCCAAAACCTATTTTACTACTGGGACATGTACGTGGTGGAAACATGCTGCCTAGCCATTCTGTGCAGCCTCTGTCCTTGAAAGGTTTTGGGGTCTAACTGGACAGCCTGATCTGACCTCACAGCTGACCCTGACTGGAGTAAGAGGTTGAATAGAGACTACTTGAGTATCTTCTGACCGAGTGGCCCTATCATTTTATGTTAAAGAGCAAACAGCTGCAAAAACCCGACTTCCCAAACCTCCTAATGGCTCTGTTTTGTTCAATCTTACATGCCTTTTATTTTGAGTTGGGTTTCTAAGTTACCTGACCATGACGTGCTGTGGTGAATGAAATTGGTAGTAGAATTTTGTGTATACTTTTTGTATATTTGCCTTTTGGGGACTCCAAATTGACTATAAAGTCAATTCTGAGAAAACCACTGTACTGCATGTCTTAACCTTGCTGTTCTTCACTCTTAAGTTAAATTTCAATTTCAGTTCTTTTACTGTGGGATGATGTGAATATGGCAGGGGGAGTAAATGTTCTGGTTAAACATGGCATCTCTGAGAAGAGTCTAGTTCTCTAGTAAAGCATATGGGGGAAAAAGTCAGGCTGTGAAAGTGTGTATAAGTAAATGCCTCTATATTTATGCCACAGTGATGCTTTCATTATTCTTTCTGGCTAAAATATCTTGCCTGTAAAACTTAATGGGAGAGAGCTTCTGTATCTTTCCATTTTTCCTGATTCAGTCTCAGAAAATACACCCATTATCTTCAAGTATGCACTCAATGTATCCAGATCATATAAGTCACAAATGTTAATATCTTGAATCCCTTTTTCAAATTAGACAAAAGGAGATAATTCAAGGGATATATGCTCCAGAAGACCACTATGTTTTTCCTCCAACTAGAGTTGGGGAAACATGCACGTTAAAGGTCAACTTACGGAATAATTCCTTTGCAACACATGTGGTAAGTTTGGCACGCTTTATCTTAAATAGGTATTCATAAGGCTTTTCAATAGTTCAGTTGCACTAGTTTTTTTTCTTGTATTCTTGACAAAGATTGCAATAGTACAAGTCTTAGTTTGTTAGTTTAAAAGCCAATATTTGTAGAATTTCACTCTCCTGCAATTTTTCTCTTTTGTCTGACTGAATAACTGAATGTATTTGTAATATATGTACAACTGAAAAAATAGTAGATTATAGTTTGCATAAGTTTGTTATTATTGTGATTTAGTGATTTGATTTCTTATCTCAATATTTTACTGAAGTTAAGATTTTTTTTCCTTACTGTTCACAAATGTGGGCATTCTTTATTTCACACCCTGAGTCTGTGCGAAGCTGTATTTGTAAGTGATCTGATTTATCTTAAGCATGTCATAAATTGAATATGATAGGCTTAAATATAGTGCACTTTTAAGCATTTTGTATTAAATTACAGCTGAAATTTGTAAGTCCCAGAGAGCCTTTCTACATCAAGCACTCGAAATACTCTCTAAGGTGAGTAATGCACATTCTCTTCAAACAAAAAAAATTAACCATGTAATTCAGTAAGATAACTATCTTATGTATATTTACAGTGCTAAAACATAGATAAAAATATTCTGGCTGTCTAGGTGAAGGACTGGGCTTTTTTGTTTTGATTTTTTGTTTGGTCGTGTTTTTTTTTAATTTTGGGAGTTTGTGAGTTTTTTTCTTGGGGTTTGTTTCTCTCTCTCCCTCTTTTTTTTTTTTTTGGTGTTAAGCTGTACTCTGTAATCTCTGTTAGAAGCAGAAAGAGACCACACAGTTATTTTCACATCTGCCAATTTTTTCCCTGCAAATTGTTTCTAACAGTGCTGCTACTTTTAATGTTAAGCCTAATGCTTCATGTAACCATTTGGCATGCTGTGCACAATCAAGTCATTCCCTCCATTTATACTTTCTGCACAACAGACCAAGCAAATTGCCTTCATCATGCTTCTAATTTGACAAACCTGCAGAGCTGCATCAAAGACTCTCTGCAAATACAAGGTTTGAGCAGCCAGTTGAATTGCCAGGTCATACCAAGTATTTCAGCATTTTACCTGCATAAAAGGAATTTTCGGCTTGGTGATAACAATCCCTGAAAATAAATCCAGTCACCTGTGAAGTTCATTACAAAAGTATTTGACAGTAGTATTAGTCATCTCTTCTAGAAACATAGCATCTCATATGCTCATCTGCAACAATGGGATCATCAGGAAAGCAGAAATGCAACCATCTCATTAGAAGCAGTACAGCATACATTCTCAGTGTCTAGACAGGTCCCCATTTCAAACACAGGACAACCAAGGGTATACAGGACAAAAATTGTGAACAAAACTGCAAATGGAGCTAGGTATTCTGACTCCTAATCTGCTTGGCATTCACTGTGAAGACGGGGCTGTGGTGGTGTTAGCCAGAGGTATTCGAGGTGTTCGCAAGGCCACTTTTCAGTGCAAGGTGCTGTAACTCCACTTAGGCACATGTTCCAGTGTTTCTATTTAACTGTCATCTTTTTATTAAATATTTCACATGAAATGGCACAGAAGGAGGAGGTAATTACCAAGACAAAATCAATCCAAATAAAGACAACTAGCTAGGTCTGTCTGAGACTGCAGACAAAGGACAAGATGACTTCATTTTGTCATCCTTGACAAAAAGATGAGTAACTTCACTGAAGACACTTTGATATTTCAAAAATATTCTTGAGGAATGCTGTGAAAGCTATTTGGTGCATTTTCTGTAAGAGATCATGAGCTCCTACTGCATTTATCGAAAGTAGACTTTTTTTTCCTAGTAACTTTGTTTTTATTTTAGTTGTAAATACTGGCCTCTCTTAGCTTTTTAAAACATAATTCCTGTGAAGTCAACATATAGTGCTCTGAAGAAACTCTCCCATTTACAAGCAAAAAGCACAGAATTTGCTTTAAAAAAAGTGTTAAAAGTGTTTTAAATGGCTTTTATTTGAGAAGAGCATCAAGGGAGGGCTATTAAGAGAGCCAACGTTAACTGTTTCCTTCTAAACCAGGTCCTTCTGAATTTGGACATCTTACGAAGTAATGTTCAAAACTAATTGGATAAGAAAACAGTTTGCAGAAACTTGGAATATTAGCCTGTAAATAAGAGTATAAAAATAGAAAGTACCACCTACCTATATGCTTTTTAACAAAAATGTTGTGTGGTAAACATGGTCTGTCGCACACTCTTGATTTTGAGCACCACATTTGAAAGCAGTCCTGTGTGATCAAGCTTTAAATCTGGATAATGAAACTGCAAATTTGTATTTGTATTTAATATCAACAGAAGTTGGTATAGTGGCTTGGCCAGTTCTTCAATTGGTTATGTCATCACAAGTACCAACACTGCTACAGAATTTTGTCTTGCATCTGAAAGAATTCTATTTGTTTACAGGGTAGAATTTATTTTTTTTACTGCAAAGAGAATGCTTTTAACAAGATGGCTCTTAAATGATGCAGACATATGGGTGAAACATTGAAAAACACTGGATTTTTTAAAAATATGTGTCTAAGTTCTGTTGCTGGAAGGACTACCAGGTTGTTATGCCTGTCAAAAAAAAGTTTGGGGACAAAGGTGTTTCTGTTGTATTGCTTTCAGAAACCATCTGAAATAAGTTGATGATAGAGTAGCATATGTTCCAGCTATTTCTTTGGGGTTTTTTCCTTCCCTAATTATTTTGTTCCCAATAGCCATCCTTCTGCGTGTCAGGGGTCACTATTAATTGATGATCCATCTGGTTACTATGGCTTAGATAGTGCTTAGCCATAACGTTCTCTTTCAACTTCTCTATTGCAGCGTAATGTTTAGAGGACTAGAGTATTAGTCTGTCTATGAAGCAGGCTTCAGACATGCCTGACTTTGCAGAGATGCCGCTTGAAACTGGTGCAACAACCTGGAGAGGCCATACATTATTTAGAGACTAATTGAGCTGCAGGCATAGTGGAAAGATTGAAATAAAATAAAAGGTATTTATTAAGAGAAAAAGAGTTAATTGTAGGGGAATTCTACTTGTCCTGACACTGTTCTTCTTGACTAGTTTCTGACTCAGTATTTGAGAAAAATCCTCCAGATTGCTTCATTTCTAAGAAGATTTATGCTGTGTAGTTGCCCAAAGAGCCTTGTACCTGGAGTCTGAGCCTTCAAATTTTCTTAGGTGAAGAAAATGAGAATAGCATCTTTCCCTTTGGATTAGGAAGCAAGTGTGGCGAGTCTTATCTTGATTGTGAGAAATCAATTGTCTGCTACAGAACAGACTATGTAATGTCTGACTAATTCTGCTTTTAGGGAAGAATAACAATGTGTTTAGCACTCACCAAATGGACCCATGAGTTTAGAGGTCAAGCAGAATTTAATACAGCTGTCATATGCTAAGAAACTGCCCTGCATTGGTACCACTGAGGTCATGTAGTACATATTCCGGAAATTAGTATTGGAAAGCCAGATGTGGCCATCTCTTTCAAAGAGCAATCCATAACTTAATGTTAAGTTTTTGATAGTGTAAGTTTGAGTTTGATTATATTGTTCTTTCTGAGTGCTCTAGAGTATATAAGGAAGCATACCTCTATTATTATATATGGACTTGCACATCTCCTCAGATTTTCTACTGAATTTACTTTTATATTTATAAAGTCTCAAGTGGCCTGGTTATATGCAGCTCCAGACTCTATTCCTAGTAAAATTTGTGTTTAAAACATAATGCATGTAATACTGATGTTCTTCACTTAAAAAAACGGATTTTTAAAAAATAAGCTGAGTAAGTGCATTCAGCCTGTATATTTATAAATGGATAAAGAGACTGAGGCTGCCAAATTTGTTTTGCAGCACTTGACAATTGAGTATGAGACATGAAACTCTGATCCAGTTGTATTCCTTTGAGGCATTGTTGATTGTAGTTCACTATAACATAATTAGTGCTTTGTTTTTGTAATAAACTGATTTTAAAAAATATAGTACCATACCAGTCTTTATTCTGAAAGTGTGTACTCATATTTGATTGACCAAGATCTGGTAAAAAAAAAACAAAACAAAATACTTTTGCTAGTGAGACTCTTTTAGCACGAAGGATGATACTAACAAATGAGGATTGTATGTAGGGCCAGTATTATGATATTTGAAAATGTAGGAAAAGGGTAAAAGTACAGACTGATTATGATAGGTTGAATTAGTGTAGAGAAAAGGAATATGAAAAGGTAGGAATAAAACGAGAAAAAGTAGGGGAAATAAGCACATTCCAGAGGACTTTAGGGGAAAAAAACCGAAGGTACAATAAAAGCAAACAAATCTATCTTTTCTTTTTCCACTAAGTGCTGCAGTTCATTTTTCCTTGTTCCAGTGTGTGCCTGTTACCTGTCTCTTAATGCCTGATATTTCTATTGAATGCCATGGAATTTAAGAAGCTGCCACTCAACATTTCTAGCTTATTGCTTGTGCAACTTATATTTTTAAATTATTCAGTCTAAGCTTTTGATAATTGGCAGAGGCACCCACTGTATTTGGTATGTTTCTGTACGATCTGCTTAGAAGAGGAATTATATAACCTAGAAAGGTGTAAAATCTCTAAAACACTGTTTGAGGATGGATATATTGATTTGTAGTGATTCAGCAAAGTATTTCTTAATGTGGAGGCAATTAAAGTAATGGGAAGTACTTTAGTATCTTCAAATACATGGCATTTCAAAAATGAATTGAGAATTTCAAGTATATTTTTAACATGATTTTTGAAGGGAAGAAATGTAATAATGATACTCTAAGTATAGTTTATGCACTGTCAATATTATTGGGAAGACCAAACTTATCAAGGTAAGCCAGCAGCAGTAAAGTATTGTAGTATAATCAGTAGGAAAAAAATGACCTTTATGATCCAAGTCCCTCAGAAGAAAAATAATCAAATTTATAAAAGTAAACATGATGATCCAATGCACATCTGATATATACCATTTTAGTAAAAATGAAAACTAGACAAGAATTTGTCTATCTGTTAGGATTTACTTATTAATTAACAATGAATATGCTCATAATTGCCTTTTCATAGATCCCATCATTACATCAATGTGCCAGTCCAGTTCAAGCCAGAGGCAGAAGGAGTGTTTGAAGATCTCTTCGTTGCGCTGACGACCGAATATGGCCCAGTTAATATTTGGCTACATGGTAAAGCTATTGCAAAAAGATAGTCAGAACAATTTTATAATTGTTTGCAAGAATTTATAACAGTTCATACTACTTCAAATATTCAAAGGTTTGCTACTATATTTCCATACTTGTCCTACTTGTTTTGCCCTGTAATGCTGCTTTGATGGAAAGACTTCTGTAAGATAAATGATGGTGCTTGTTTTACAAATCTGTTTTCGTAGTAAAAACATTGAGAAATAACATAGTATGTTTTAATGTTTGTAATTTTCTAATTTATGTTTCTGCACTTTTGATGAAAATGGAAGTTTTCTATTTTTGCATTTATTAGCAATAACTAGATACTGATATATTTTATTTTAAGCATTGTAAATATAGAAATAAAATTTACATGTAAACAGTTGATTCTACCTGATTTCTGTCTTTGGTTAAACGATTCTTTGCAGTAGGTGAGGGAACAAGTTGCCTACTCTTAGACAAGGCTAATTTTTGGGGGGCTTTGGTTTAACAGGGGCAGGAATTGCAGTACAGGAGCTGATCTTTTAATATCATGTCTCCATCTGGTAATGCTGGGACCAGTTCAGTGGTCTGACAATCAGTCCCTAGCTTTTTACACTGTTCAGTGGTGGCATAAGCATTGCTTTTAACTCTTAACAATGTGAAAACACTGTAAATTTTAGCATGAGCAGCACTACCTTCAGCCCTCCAGAATGATGCATTTTACCCAGTGTTCTGTCTCTTAACAGTCTCAAGAAGATGTTACTTTGAGAGATGACCTAAGCCTGGCTGCTTACTGTTCAGTTCCACTTCCTCACTTCTGCAGTCATTGGATTTTAGGGATGGGAGGTAGAATCCCACCTTTTTTTCTTTTATTGATTGGCCTGTCTGTAAACTTACCTGTTCACATTTTTTAACCCTTTTGATTCTTTGTTTCCACATCTTCATGTGGCAGCAAGCTCTGATAGTTCACTGAATACTCTTCTAACAAAATTTTTATTCTATAATGAAGAGCCTTATTTCTAATTTTGTTGAGTACTGTCCAGTTCTTATATTGTAGAAGTCACTGAACAACAGTTCCACAATCGCCTTACCCATTGTTGCTATGTCATGGAATCTTAGAATAGTTTGGGTTGGAAGGGACCTTTAAAGCTTGTCTAGTCCAACTCCCTTGCCATGGTCAGGAACATCTTCAACTAGACCAGATTGCCCAGAGCCCCATCCAATCTGACCTAAATTTTGTTTCCAGGGATAGGATGTCTTTCACTGCTCTGGGCAACCTGTTCCCAGGACACAATTTGCTTTCTGGGCTGTGAGTGCAACTTTGCCAGCTCATGTCCAGCCTCTCATCCACCAGCACCCCCAAGTCCTTCTCAGCAGGGCTGCTCTTGGCCTGTTCATCCCCCAGCCTGTTGATACTGGGGATTGCCCTGACCCATGTGCAGCACCTGGCACTCGGTCTTGTCACACCTCATGAGATTCCCATGGGCTCACTTCTTGAGCTCCTCCAAGTCCCTCTGGATGGCATCCCGTCCCTCAGGTGTGCCAACACCACCACTCAGCTTGGTGTAGTCCACAAATTTGCTGAGGGTGCACTTGATCCTTTCATCTGTGTCACTAATGAAGATATTAAATAACACTGGTCCCAGTACAGATCCCTGAAGGACACCACTTGTCACTGGTGTCCATTGGAATTCTGAGCTTGTTGACCACTATCCTCTGAACACAACTATCCAACCAGTTTCCTATCCACTGAACAGTCCAGTTCCAAATATCTAATCCATCTCTCACCAATTTAAAGAGCAGGATGTTGTGGGGGACCATGTCAAAACTTTACAGAAGTCCAGATAAATGACATCTGTAACCCTTCCCTTGTCCACTGATGTAGTCACTCCATCACAGAAGGCCGCCAGGTTGGTTACGCAGGATTTGCCCTTGGTGAAGCCGTGCTGGCTGTCCTGAATCACCTCCCTGTCCTCCATGTGCCTTAACACAGCTTCTAGGAGGATCCGTTCTGTGATCTTCCCAGGCACAGAGGTGAGGCTGACTGGTTCGTAGTTCCTGGGATACTCCTTTCTACACTTTTAAAAAAATGGATGCAGTGTTTCCCTTTTAACAGTCACTTGGGACTTCACCATCATGGCTTTTTAAATATCATGTCTTTTGTACCTTTTGGTGCTGTCTGCTGTTTTATTTTTGTAGCATGAAGCTTTATGTCTGAAGTTGCTTTAAGCTAGAAATGTAGCTTTTTGACAGCATAGTTCTGTCATAGTTGATGTACCTTACTCCTTTCTTCAGGCTGGTAGAAGTGTGAGTGAAATTCATTTTAGTAGGAGATTGTTTGTTTAACAGCATTTTCAAACAACTGAAATTTGAAAAAACAGGGAGGAAAAACTTGAAGTATCCAGTGCATTGTCATTGATAGGTGCCATTAGTATTAAGCAAAGGTATATTAAAGCTGCTATTTCTTTATAAAATCTTGTTTCTCAGCAGTCTGGAAAACAGGAAGGGAAGATTTATTAAAAGAAATTAAACTAGAGGAGTCTTGTCACCTCCTTGTTCGCCAAACACATAAATTTCTGCCTGTGAGATACTGTTCCCAAGTTCCTCTTTCTCTCTTTCTGCCAGATGTTACTTGCATGTTTCCTTAGTTGATGTGATGCCTGTGTACTTCTGAGTAGAGACTTGGAATGAAAGGAACCTTCTATCTGCTGCCTTACCTGAACGGGCTCGGCTGCTTCATTTGAAAAAGACCTTAGTGTACAAAAGCCTATGTTTGTTCAGTTTTAGAAGCACAATTGTAAGACTCTTCCAAAGCTAGAAAAAAAGACTGAGCTGCCTTTGAATTACAATAAGAAGCCCTAAGTTTGGATAATTATGTATTTATTCTAAATTAAAAATTGTCTTTGTGTGCTGTTTCTGTGGTATACCTGATGTCTGCAACTCTGTTCACACTTCTGTTTTGGGCTTTTCTTGAGTTCTGGAGAAGAACTTGGAGAAATGGTTATGAATTCTTTCCTGTGTTGCCACCTGAATTGGATGTAAGGGAGAAAAGCAGGCAGAATGCACTGCTGTGGATACTCTGGTGAACTGTGCTTGTGTGCATAAATGTGTAAATATATATATGGGTGAAACACCTTAAGATGAACAAGTATGAACAAGTGATATGCCCTTGTTATCCAGGGGAATTCTGATTTGCAGGTGATGTTAAATATTCTGGCATCTATTTGCAGCCAGTCGTGCTTGTTTTACTCCTAATAACAATTACTTCCTTTGCAGTGTGAAATGGAAGTTACAGACTGGTAACTCTATGTCAAGATGCTGTTCCAGAGAACATCCCTAGAGCACTTGTCCCAGCAGTTGTTTTGGCTGTTTGAAATATTTTGCCGTATTCATATATATAAGAAAATCAAAGTGTAAGAAGGATAGGTAATCTTTTAATATTTTAGCTCTTCTACTCCTCAGACTCCTGTTGCATAAATATTAAACAGAAATTTGTATTAGTACTACATGATGTGTAATTAACCTACTTGCTGAAGAATAAATTGTTCATGACTCCCCTCCTCCTCCCAGTTTAATTACCCCGGTACTGTTTTGGTATGATTACAACTATCACTGGACGTATTGCAACAATTGCCATCTGAAGACATGACCTTGTCATATATGGGTAAAGCAAATTTTCTCTCAGAAAAGATGTGCTCTAGTTTGTGTCATGCAAACTTGAGCCCAAGTCTGATAGACAAATGATTTATCAGTTCTGGGTAAAATCTTTCACCAGTAATGAAGGTGCAAGAGCTGGAGCATAGACAACGCATTTTTAGTTACAGAATGAAAATGTCAGTGGGACTTCAAAAGTCTTGTGGAAGTCACGTCGAACTGGTTCCATTCCTAGTCCATAAAATGAGACTATTTCCTTCCCCTGTGGCTGCTTTATTTATGTAGTAAATCTTGTAGTCAAGATGATCTTGCTTTGAGTTGTCGAGTGCTTACTATGAAGGAATTCCGGTTTCTGTCTCTACGTCTTTTAGAAATACAGAAAAATGGAACAATTCTGACCAGTTTTCCAAGACTGCAGATTTGATTAAGAGTTTGAACCATAATACTTTTGATAAAATAAGCAGAATTAGCTTTAGGCATAATTCTTCTCTCATTTTGATCTTTGTCACTTTTGAAACTTTTTTCAGTTTTCTTGTGTTGGATGCAATCTCTTGTCTCAGACAGGCAAGATTGACTCAAACATCCAAGGAGCAAACTTTAAAAAATCCCAAGCAAACCTGAAATGATGTCTTTTTGTTTACACTCCTCTCATTCATTTTAACACCAGTCAGAGCGAAAATTCAGAAATAAATTATTTTTAAAAATTCATTAAGTGTCTAGCACTAACGATGTCTTTGTACCTGTTCACCCTAATTGGGATATTAGTAATCATAATTATTCAACAGCTTTGTAAAGTTTTCACATCATTGACTACAAATGGAGTTATAATACATTCCGTACACGTGCTTCAGTGTGTTTTGGAGATGGTTGCCCTGGCATCTCAAACTAATTAGCGTTCAGAAAACCTAGTAAAGGTGCATATCAAGGCTTGGCTGTCTAGAAGATTATTTTGATCGTGTAAAAGGTTAAAATGGTAAAGAGAATTTTGGCGGGTTTGCTGTATAAAGTAAATTACTGAGGGCAGTGGGGGCTTTTTGAACTAGAGTACTAAATACTTTGGGGCATTTCTGTTGTAAGAATGCCTGATATATGAAATGCTGGTCTATTCTTGCTCCTGTGATTTGTGGAGGAGGTGGGTGGCTATGTGGCTAACAAAGTTCACTATGAGGTTAGTAAGTAATGTATTTTCTGTGGGTGAAGCATGCCAGTTTTCTGTATTGCAGCATCTTTGAAAAGGAGAAAAGGCATTATGGGAGAAAAGTCCTTGGAAGCCGGTGAGAGTGTGGGCAGTTCACGTAACATCAGCTGTCCCTGGGACTGTAACTGACTATCCTGACCTTTAGTCACAGCTACCTTGTTTTACCATTTTTCCCAAAAAACCTGGTAACTGAACTTCATGCCTTACTTTCTATAATGTATAGCATAAATTATGCATCAGGAAGAGAGACATGACTTTTCAAACCTAATGCAGTGTGCTGAATCTATAGTCACAGCAAAAACACCCTACTTGCAGCATAAGAAGGCTAAGATAGAAAATGAAAATTCTTCTTGCACTTACATACTGTTTGACCACAAAGCATTCCTAAGCATATCTTGCGTGTTTTATTTTTACTTTTGCTGTATGATTGTCTGAGGACACTTACATGAGCAGTCTTTAGATGTAAAATCAGATGGATATAAAGCACTTGGATTAATTTTCTGTTAATATTATCGGATCGTGTCTGAAAACTGGATGCTGAGTGGCGAGTTTTGGCTCTAGGCATTTCCAGGGTAAAAGTGTTGGTTTGATCTTTGCCCCTTTTCTCTGATTCTAGGAATGTGTAATTTCTAGAGCTGCTCAAGAGTTCAGAAAGATGCAACTAAATTGTTTGTTCTGGATAGTCAGCATGTTTAGAAAAATTTGCTTTATTCCCGAAATTCTCTCTTTTTTTTTTTTTTTTTTTTTTTTAGGGGCGGTGAAGAAAGGGAAGTCAGTGCTGACAAGATGAAGCTTTAAATGTATAAATACCACTTAAACCCATGGAATTTTTAAGTCTATGACACTTTGTAACTATTTTCCCTGATTAGTATATTCATTACTGCTATTGTATTACCCAATTATTTGTCATACTAATTCATGTCTTCATGCCTCAAAAAGCTGAATTCTGAAATAGTTTGTCCCAGTGGCAGCTTGTTGTCTGGGAATGACATGTTCAGGTATAGCTTTCCTCACAGACTCTCATCTGTAGCCACCTGCCTAAATCTGACAGTTGAGCACCAGCTGGGAGTTATGACCCGGAGAAGCATAAAAGGGCTGGAGCGAGACGAAATGATCCATCAAGTCCTGCTTGTAAGTCAGGTCTCCAAACATGCATTTTCTGCTCTATAAATTAAAAATTAAAATACTAATGGGCGTTCTTTTGTGTTCACCCAACAATTGGTTCATTAGGTAGGTATGTACAAAGGGGCTCTGCTTGTCAATGCTGTTTGGCTCTAAAAGGAGGCGAAATCGGTAGGGGTTAGGCTAGTCGTGCAATGCCCCCACCCCTTTTTACCTTCCTTCCATGTTTGTTCTGTGAGGCTGGCGGTAGGTAATACTCATCCTGCATAGAGCTGGTTTTCATTGTGAGTATTCTGTCACTAGTCACAGCTGTCAGGTATGTCAGTCATGTAGTATTGTGGTGGTGTCAGAGGCATAATCAGAGAGATTAGGTGGACACAAAGAACTCTGAATGAGGTGGTAATTGCGTTCAGGGGGAAAAGAGAGTTAAAGAAAGAAACTTTCCTTTCTCACAAGATCCATTAAAGAGGTGACAGCTAATATATTAAAGCTGGAACAAGATAATTGTGGTAAGAATCTTTGTGTGTTCTCCCTAAAATGCAATGTTCTCACAATAAATATTCAAATGCTTATTTTGTGTTGTGAATACCAGATAACCATTTACAGTGAAATGCGACCTCTTTCAAAAAGTTTAAATTCATTGCCAAGAATGTTCTAGGAACAGTTATAAAACTCAAAAGGAATATTGGTGCTACTGAATCAGAAAAATGCCATCTTATGAAAGCTTCTTTGCAGGGATTTTCTTCAAATTGGTCTGAATGGTGGAAAAGAAATACTGAGATGCCAGCCACGGGCTGTGCTCTTCCAGACTTTACTCTCTTTGAGTATTACTTGAATAGTACTTCTCCCCTTCCTCTCTCTCTCTTCTTTTTTTTTTTTTTTTTTTTTAACAGACTACTTGAGTATCTGTTTACATTACACTTTTGCTGTATTAGTGCCATGCTTCAGAATTGCTACTTGCCCTTAAGATCCAGGAAGAAACTTCCCCTTCACTACCCTCCCCTTTTCCTCCTTGTTTCCCTCTCTACCTTCCTCTGAAGCACTGAAGATTGCCACAAGTGTACACACTGGAACTTTCTTTGGCAACAAAATCTTTTAAGCACCTGGTCAGTGTATCTTTCTCCCTGTCTCTCATTTGAGGTCAGGTCCTCTGTCCCCTCCAAACACACAGGGATAAATGTTTTGGTGTCCTCTTCATGGGCTGAACATTTTCCTTTGTACCTCTGGGAGCTCTTTAAAACCTCAGCTATTGTATGGACTTAGGAAACTGTTGATCTTTACTCCCTCCTGCTCTTATACAAGGGATCACATATTACAGATATTGGTCATTTGGTATGGACCAATGGATTCCTAGCCAAATACAATTCTAGGAAAAAACCGTCAACAGCTTTTGGAATATTCTTTGTTAACAGAAGAGACATTGCATAGACCTTCCTGAGTAAGGTATTAACTCCATGGCTGGTTGTGATTGTGGAAAAATAAGCTTCTGTGACCCACCCCACATTTTTTATGAACCCAGTGAACAACTACATTGATTCCCTGGCCTTGCAGAGCTGCTGATGTACTGAATGATTAGTCTGAATTCAACAGGACTGATGAGTATTCTTTATTATCGGTGAGTATAACATTGGTAAGTAATGAGCATAGAAGTGAAAAGCAACCACTAGTGGCAAAAGCAGTCCACAACAAATTTAAATAGTATCAAACATCATCCATCCATTATACTGCTTGCCTTCAGAAAATGCAAAACCCAGTTCATTTCTGTCCATTAAATTCTTGGTGTCTTACTGGAGTTTCCATGTTGACTGAAGTAAAAATCCATCTTTCCTCATTGAGCTCTCACAGCTTTCAATGATGATTGTATATGTACAAAAAATGCCATATTAGACTGATAAGATTTCATTCAAACCAACACTTTTTTTTTTTTTTTCAGCACCAAGTTCTAATAAACCCTAAAATATAAAATGAGAAATTGGTGATAATGAGGTAATGGCATTAGTCAGAAAATCTTACTTGACCGATTTGTCATATAAATTGAAGTAGTTTCATGGTATTTATGGTGGTTTTCCAAGCTTTCTCTTCTTTCTGGCTATTCCGATTGATACTGAAGTGGGTTGAGAAGAGTCACCTTGAAAGAAAGGGAAAGATTTGACACATTTCCGTTCTAACAGTCCTGCCGGTGCCTTTAGGATAGTTGAGCCACCATGTGTTGGTATAATGGATTGATCAGAGTCATTCTTTTGATACAGGTAAATCACTTTGATACAGGTTAATTCAGGCTGTGTTTACAGAGGTTACTCTGATCCCTTTTTCAGGCTACTGTATGTGTTTTCAAAGAAACAATACCCCAAAACCTTTAGAGAATGAAAACCCATTCCTCCCTATTTACGGAATGGTATTTTTCTTTCAAGCTGGAAGCCTACAAAATAAGTCTTAGGTTTTCATCATAATCCTTTATGAGTTTTAAATCTACTTTTTAAGTTGGCAATTTTAAGTGGTTCCTGGTGAGTAGAGCCCTGGTGATCTTCAAAACCACACACAGTTTCAATGAAGCTGTATGAACCTGCTTCAGAATCTCTGCAAGTTTTCCGAGCTTTTATACTCTCTTATGGTTTACAGACAAAAACCTACAGGGGTCCCATTTAAAGCCTTCTAGCAGCTAAAAGATAGAGAAAAAATGGCTTTAAAAAAACCTGAAGTACCCTCTTATGAGTGCATAAAAGCAATTTTGTTTGCTTTCCACTTTAAAAATGCTTCAAGCTGCCAAAGACGCGATGTTAGAAAATGACTCATGAGTACTAGGGAGAAATAGTCTTTGAAAGTTTTTTCATAGTAAAGGATGATAGCTAGGCAAGTGGAGCTTCTGTATTCAGAAAAATATCTTGTGTCCTCATATTGCAGATTTTTTTTCTTTCTCAATAATCTGTTCTTCAGGTGTTCTTCACCTTTATCTTACAGGTTTTCAGCAATTGTGTGAAAATCAGCTTAGAATGTCAATTTGTTTGTTCCTGTGGATGCTGTCTATCAATGTTTGGAGACCAGGACCTCCACGGAGAGGGAAGGGAACACCGAGCAATGAAGGCCTGTAATTTAATCCATCTTTCAGTAAATCAGGGTATGTCACCCTGTTGATTGTCTGACACTCTGTACTGTAGGGTTTAGGAGATTTGAGTATTGGTTTGTGGGATTTTTTAAGTTTTCGTTGCAGTGTTTGGTATTGGAGTGATTTCTTGATTTTTTTTCTCTATGGGAAACACTGGGTGCAAAGGCAAAGTATTAAAAGGTCCTTCTCACTTCGATATTGCTATAGCTCCTCAGAATTTTCTCTCTCTTCTAGTGTAAATAAAGACAGTGTAGAGCAGACTTTCTAAAATTCAAGAATGTTTGGACCATGTGTTTTGTTCTAAGCCTCTCTTGAACAAACACACTTTCCTTTCTAAACTGTATTGCTGAGTGTTAGGGAAAGAAAGTGTTAAGAGAGGTTCATTTAATGAATCTAGAGATGACTTGACAAAAAGTGAACTGTTTAAGTTCACTTTGTAATGATTTAAACAGATGTTACTTTTAAGAATCTCTCACAAAACCACACCTTTTGAAGGCTTACCTTGTGTACTTTATGGTTTCTTCTATGGAGTAAACAGGAATTATGCATTAGGATCAGAGGGGCATTTCCCATAGTATGGTGTGAGCTCAGTTTTATTGCAGGTAAAAATTTTAGAGGTGTAGATTATAACAAGATATGCATTATCTCAGTATAATTCTACAACATAGTTAAAAACCTAGTTTGGTTTTTTTCTAGTCAATTGTACTGGCAAATTAAAAGAGCAATGTCTGTCTTGTAAACGTAACATATTGGATATGAAAGAATGTTGAGAAAAAGGACTAACAACGTTGACTTGTAATGGTTTTAGTTTAAATTTTAAAACTGCACATCCACCAGCCCCTTAGCTTTTTCTCTAGATAGTTGAAAAGAAGAAAGGAAAATTTTGATGGACTTGGTTTTTGACAATAGCTGAAAATGGAATAAATATTACAAGAACTAAAAGAATTAAATGAAAGTACAGAAGTGGTAGTAAAAAGTGTCTGAGCTGTACTGTCCTTGTAACAAAACAGAAGGAAAGAAGTGTGTGAACAGGATGTGAACATATCCTAAGATCATGGGATAAAGATTCTTATCTGCTTTTAATTGTGAAAACACAACCATGAGCCTAAAAATTGTGTCTGAAAACAATGCTGAATTACAGACTAGTAACCTGTTGTGTACTTGAATACAAGAGGTCTGGTGTTTTTAGAAATCAAGTAAATTAAATGCTGGAATTACATTTTCAAAGCATTTGCATACATAGAACACCAGTTCATGCTTAATCTTGCCATTTAGTTGCATAACCATTTAATGCAGGTGAATTTTGTGATTTGCCAACGCTTATTTGCTGCCCCTTCACACCTGTGTAGCTTTTCCTGGCGTCCATCAATACGTGTTGGGCAGCTGGTGTATGTTAGGAAGTTATTTCAAAGTCTGGCGTATGCTGCTTATTTCTTGCATGGTCTCTATAGTTTTTGTGTAGCCTTCTCCCATGTGATCAGCCCTGGAGTCCTTAGAGGAATTACTACCATAGCTCCAGGCATCTCTGTGTGGCCTATAAGAACTAGTCTGTTAGGATTTTTGGTGCTGCTGTAAGCAAGAAAAGATGTTTGAGTTTTAAAAAAATGCCCACCGGCTCCAAACCAAACAAACGGGACTTCCCTCCAGAAGAACGGAGGCTTCCCAGAACTGCTGTAACAATACAGGATTACTCCAACAAAAAATAATCATTAGCATTTGTGGGGAAGGAGCGTTGTTCGTGGACTAAGTAGATCATGTTAGCTCTAGCAACACAGATGAGGAATAAGAATTTTTCTTGATTCTAGCAATGTATAGAAAATAAACTACCATTTAGAAGACAAAATTGTAGTTTAATAAAGTCGGGGCAGAAGTTATTGTCTGGATCTTGCTATGACTGCAGAAGAGGTAACTGCCCCTCAGCTGCTTGTCACCATCTTTTTAGCTGGTGATTATCATCATCTCAGATCTGTTCATTGTGCAGGTTGTCATTTTCTTACTTGTCTGTCAAAACGAGTTAGATTAAAAAGACTTTCTTTTTATTTTTTTTTTTTTGAAGTTAACATGGTTCACTTTGAAGGCAACAGATTGTGAAACATTTGTAATAAGAGCCCCTCCAGCAGTTAATCTCAAGCAGAAGGGTGATGACAGGTGGCTGGAGGTTGTAACCTCTTCTGAGCTGGAGGAGTTTCTTAAGACAAATTAGTTATATATTGAGCAGAAGCAAGCATATCTGCTGCAGGGGCAGGGGTCTTGTAGGCAACCCCTCTCCCTGCAAAGCTGCTTCTGGCACTTGTACAGCCAAGAGCCACCCATGCTGCTGATCTGCTCCCTTCCACAGGCATGTGACTTAGAGAGCAGGGTGTCAGTGTTTAGAGCCTGTTCGAGTCAGAAAGACATCCTGGAGTGGAAAGTAGGCCAGCTTGGAGCAGTGATGCCAAGTATGAGGATGCCTTTGTCAGCTTGACTGAAGACCAGCCCACCCACAGGTGCCATTTTTCTGAACTTGACAAAATTGGGTTGAAATCCAGATGCTCTTATCCCATAACTGCAACAAAAGGGGGAATGGCTGCTGCAGGAGCAACAGCGGAGACTGGGGGGTCTGTTAATGCCCTGGAGTGCACTGCAGTTTTGAAAACCTGCTTTCTCAGTAATCCAATTTATACATGCTGAAGTGGTAACATGAAGATTGTCCTAAGATGCTTTTAAGTTAATTTGGTAATGTGGGAGTTGCTAAAGCATTTGTTCTGCTAGATGCATGAGTTGAGGACTTATTAGTGTGGGAGGCCGTTCTTCATCTCTGCAGTCAAGAACTCCACAGTGCTTAGCCTAGTTAATGTATCTCAGGATACGAAACATTATAAATATTGATATCTAAAGGAGGCAATTTATGGTTCCCTTTGTCAAGAATTTGCCCTACTTGCTTATCCAGGGATAGGATGAATTCCACTTTCTGTGTTAATATGATAGTCCTAAGATCTACCAGGTCAGACTGACGTATGGTCCCTCAAATGGATCTGCCTTTGCACACTTTGTACTCAAAGTCCAAGAAGTGAAATCAGAAAAAGCAGATAAAACAGCCTTACCTGTGTACTTTGTGTGTCAGATGCAAACTCTGAAACAAAAAAGGCAAACCAAATATTTTAGATGAAGTACAAGTGGAAGGGATGTGAGTACAAGGGTAGGACTGGAATCCTAGGACACAAAAGTATGAGCTGGAGGAAAGGTGAAAAGTCTGTTCACCCATTCTTAGTGTTGATGTGCACCACTACATCCAGCTGGGAAAAGTAGAAGGACCTGGGGAGAGATAGTATTTCACTTGGTCTTGCCTTCTGTAGTGCTTAGGGTACAGGTAATCTTGTAACTCCTCATTCCTGAATCTGGCTTTAATCACCAAGAACAGTGTATTCTCACAACTACTTCAAGCTTCTCAGTGGGACTTAGAGAGCATGCTGGCTGTTTAATGCAGCATCCTTGCATCCAGATCAGTATTGCTATTTCAGTATCAAGCTGCTGTAGATTGTCAGTCTGGATAAATTGAAACTCTTAAAGCACTGAAGGGTGACACTGTTTCTATTGTAGATGACTCGTGATGTTTGTTTTAGAAACAACTCAAGTACTCATGTCGATTCAAGAATGAGTGTTAAGTTGCTGAAACTATCTACTTACTAGGAAACATCTGAAGGAAAGGATTTTTGTTTCATACAGCTATTGTATCTGATCATCTCTTATTCACTTCTTGGTGTAGAACTCTGAAAAGAAGAGTGACTTGAAAGAAAGCCAGTAGCTCAAAAACTGTATTGAATGGTAATATCTATTACAGCAGAGATTATTTTATGACCACAATGTTTTCTTCTAACCCCCCCCCCAAACTATAATAATACCATTTTCTTTCTGAAATTTTTCTTGATGTGATTTTCAAATCTAAGCATTTTTTAATCAAAAATCTGCAGTTGAACAAAAAGCTACATAAAGAATGTCTTTGTGGAATTTACAGGATGACCGTGCAGCAGAAAATATCAATGCCAACCACTAAAGCAATGGGTGTTCCCAAAGGTACAACAGAAAGTTCATGTCTAAAAGATATCTTTAATTGCTTTCTGAGATGGAATTTTGCAATGCAGCTGAGGACCAACTGATTATAAAAGGCTTATTATGAGGCTAAGACATTGTTGGGTCTGGATACTCTTTAAATGGCATCTTGATGTCAGCCTAGCCTCATGCTGATTTTGCTTTCTTTCTCATTCTTAGGAAATAGCTAAATGAAACACATTCTTCTTCCTTTTGGTGAGGTAAGTTGTAAACATCCCTCTAGACTCTCAGATTCACCTGCTAGAGTCATGTGTCTCAGCTGTGGCAATGCTAAGTTTCTTTCATGCAATTAATGGGACAATTATATTAGAATGATGAGATCATGCCTTTTGCTGGAAAGAATAGAGATCTTTCATGAACAAAGAGAGCTTTATTTACATCTTTACAAATAAAGCACCATTTTATTCAGTGAAAGTGGGTGACTGCTACAATTTGGGTAGGCACAACATGGCATGAAGGTGAACTCACTCTGTAGAGTGGTAGGTAGAGCTCTGGGGAGGCTGTCTTGGAAAAAAATTAAAAATGTTTCGGGCTTTTTCCCCTGTCTGCACTGACTAGTAGACTAGTGTGCAGGCAGTTCTGATATTGCCTAAGAAAACCCAAGACTGTTGAAAGTAATTTCATTTGTTTGCTAAGTAAATGTAGAAAAGCTATCTTGGTCTTTTCCAGTGTATCGAGGCTTTTCTTGTAGGTAGATATCATGCATGGAAGTCAAAGTGTAGTGGTGGACAGTTCTGTACTCTGGAGGAACTACTGAGACTCAATCTGCTAAGTTAAGCCATATCCAAACAGAAACATGGAAAATATTTTTATTCTTGATTCTTCAGGCTTTTCTGTTTTTACCAGAGAAACCCCAATGACATTGCTAAGAGAAATACATGAATCTGAGATATTTTTACAATTCTTTCTTTAAGCTACAGAGCATATTTTTTCTTTCAAAAAGTCATTCGGTGAATACTAATTTTAGTCTGACTTTTGACACTGTTCTAAATGACATCTGGATTTCATAGAAAATCATATGTTTAGTACAAAGCTGAGACTGCCCACTGACAAATGCTTATGCTCATGTAATTCTCTTTATGAACAGACAAATCACAGCTATACTGACTCGAAAGTGGATTTGGTTTTATTTCTGGTAGCAGATGTAATTCTGAGGCTTCTTTAAATGAACTCAGCATCTAGCCTGTGCCTGGATCATTGCAGGTAACTACCAAGTAGAGCCTATGCCAGTTAATAGGAGGACTTGTGGGTGGTGAGAAGTCTCCTTGATATTGCTACAACCTTCACTGTGTCGGTGAGTGGTTTGTGAAACCAGAGAGGCCCAGTAGGTGAGAGGGTTGCTTGGAGCCTCTTCCAGCAGCAGCTGGGCAGCCTCTGGCTGCATTCCCCATGCAGCTGATGTTTCCTGCCAAAACTTCCCTGCTGCTGTTGGGCTGCCGTGCCAGGAATGGGGTTGAACAAAACAATATCTTCTTTGCTCTGCTGCCCTGGCCCCCAGCAGAAGGGCAGATATTTGGAGGGAGAAAGGGCTTGGAGATAACATTGCGCCTGTTTCCCTGGGGGGGCTCTGAGGTCTATGGGTAGCCTCGCTGCATGGAGTGTAATTCAGGTTTTGATGTTGCTTATGTCTTATGCTTTCAGAATAACAAATGGAGTGCAGCAGAGAAATAAATAAATAGCACTGTAAAAGCAAAGTTTAATCAAAAATAAACACAAAGAAGATAGTTCTAAAACCTGAGAGCAGGAAGAGGCTTTATTGTCTTAGAGTTGTCAAGTTTTGAAGTTTGGGATAGTTATGTGCTAGAGGGCTTTGAACGGCATAGCTAGAAATAAACCATAAGCATATTTATTTGTCCATGTATGTGCAATGTTGAAAAGTGTCAAATTTGAAGAACAAAGACACTGTTTTGTGCATTTTCACCTTGCCAGAAAGACATAGTTTGAAAAAGTGAAATTTTCAGGAAACAACCTAACTTCGACTGGCATAAGCTGCAGGTGTAGCTGTATTTTATAATATGTTTCCAGACTGTCTGACATAATGTAAGTGAATGTATGTCAAGAGTGTGCATACATGAATAACCTTCTTGGTCTCTAAGTCCTTATTCTAAGTAAATTACTCCAAGTCAGTGGTTTGCATTAACTGCCTGCATGCAAATTGTTATTATCAGGTCAACACGAGCTAATCCCAAGCCATTTATTTTCTTGGTCAAGGACCAACTTCTTTTGCATGCATTGCTGGAGCAGAGTATACATTTTAGAGAAAATAACTGAAGATTAAGTTATTTATAGAAAATTTGACATCCTGTTTAACTTGTGACAATTTGATCATGAATTCCTACTGTTGGAATGTGGTGTAGTGAATATGATACTAAACAAGAGAAGGATGTTAATCTCCACAACTGGGCCAGAGTTCCTACCTCTGGGAACTTCTTTCCATATTTATTGCTGATTCACCCTTTGAGTAGTCTCCATTCTATGCAACAGAGAGAAAACTACTCTAGGAATGGTAACATGCAATAATAGTAAGTAAAGAAAAGTAGAGGTTAATGTCACAGTGTAAATTGACTCATATTTCTACAAATGTTGATATTATATCAGAAGAATTTCAAAAGTTGCATTACTCTGCAACAAGAGTTTTTCAATATTAGGATTACAATCTGTCCTTTCATTTAACATTTAAAAAAACTCCAAACCTTTAGTATATGGCATCACTATCTATTGTATAAATAGGTTCCTAACCTTTTAAACTACTTTTAAACAATTTCCATTTTCACTTGTGAAAGTCTGTATAATAGTGTATAGTCTGTAGCATTTCTAATCAGTTGCAGAAGACTGTCCTTGAACATAGTACTTTCCCACTCCTTAGATTTGAGAAAGCAATACAGGGACTTTTCATACATCTCATTATGTTTAAGTTCTGCATTGACATAATGTTTTCACAACATGACAGGACACATCTCAGTACTTTTAACACTCACTAGAGGGATACATGTATGACCTGTTAGGATAGTACCTATAAAGATAAAATAGAGCTTTGAAGTTTAAATGTTGAGATGTAGAAACGTTTTTGTTTGTTTTTTTTTTTCCACAAGTTTTTAATGTATTTTTCTGGTAGTGTCTTGTTTAAAGTGGTTCAGCCGACAGAGAAGAGTGCTGAAGACGCCAGCCAAAGGAGTTGTCATGTGTTAAAGGAAAAACGTAAAAATCTATAGTTTTTATGTACTTTGCACTTTGGCAACTTGTTATATTGATGCTATAAGAACTGGGAAAGAGCCTTTTTAATGGCTTTTTTTTCCCTGTTGGCTCCTGTTCTTGGTGTTTGTATGATATGTTAACATCTGTAGGTAGCCTGTTAATAAAGGAGCAGCCAAGGAAGTATCTGAGAGAGGACACAGCAAGTTATTGGAAGGATTCCTGTTAATGCGGTAGTACAGATCTGAGCATTAGACAACAGTTTGTCTTTTTGCAAGCTGATTGTGATCTAGTGGTTGGAGTTTGAATGCAGGAATGAATTCTGCCACTCAGCCTTCCCTGTTGTTATTTTCTTGTCCATAGAATAGGAATAATGCTTGTGTATGCCTGGGTTGGTGAGACTGAACTGATTAGTGACAACAAAATGGTTTGAGAGCCTTTAATGGAAGGCATTAAACAACTGCACGCTATGCAGATTTTCAATATTAAAAATATATTGCAGGTGACATGCCAAAGCAGTGGGGAGTATATTAAAAAAAAAAAAGTCACTGGGATTCATTTAAAAAAAAAAAGAGCAAAGAGAGTTCCTAAGATCCCTTTGGGAGGAGTAAGCTAGAAGGGAATAATATAGCAGTCTCATTTGAAGTATTTCTGTAAGCAGTTGTAAAAACCTTTTTCCAGACATGAAAAAATGCATTAGCTCAGAGCAGCAGATGAAGCAGAGCAGGCATACGGTCAGCAGCAGGTTCACTTGTTCTTGTTCTGGGCAATATGGATATTGGATTTAGTGGTCAGTGATAGCCTGGGGTGTCTGAAGGTGATGTAGAGTTGCTTCTTAGGCACGGACACCACTCAGCTACTTTACTGTATGATGATATATGCAATTTGAATAGTGTCCAACCTATTTGATTTAATTTTAATTGTCTTCTGTGATGGTAAAGCATTCAGATTTTTTCATACTGCATCAATGCAAAGGCTTTAATTTAAAAGAAGTCCTAAATCAGAGCAGGGAAAAAGCGAAAAGCAGGAGTTGTGGTAAGTGGACACAGGGAACTTCTCAAAGCTCTGCAGCTTTATCCTTGGGGAGAGCTGAAGGGTATACCTAAAAGAAATTTATTGCAACGTATGGTTCTTAAAATTAAGGCAGCTGTATTTTAAAGTTTAAGCACTGACCACGGGCCTCTGTACTGTACCAGGGAAACAGTGAAGATGGTCCTTATTGCAAAAAATGAGGGAATTTGTTTAAGTGCTTAAATGGAAAGATATATTCTGAGAAGCCCTGAACAAGAAGAATAGAGTGGCTCTTAAACACATGTGGATACCTCAGGTTATTGGGAAGTATTTGAAAGCTAGGAATATGGGCAGCTGAATAGGAATTATTTTATTAGTGAACATAAAACAAAAAGGTTATAGATTGTAATATTGATTTGACCATTACAGTTAAACATAAGATAATGATGCTGTTCTTGATTATCTGTTCTGTTATGCATCCTTCTCATATGATTTCTCTCTTTTCATGTAAGACTATCCAAAGGTATCAAGTTTTGGGGTCATGTCTTCATTTGATGTCCTAGATGGGCACCACATTCTTTACTGAATACGTTTTCTATAGGGTTTTTTTGTGTGTGCATTGCATCTGTGTACAACAAGTCTGATTCTGGCTCTATTAAGTCAATGGGATGTCTGATGTGGACCTGAAGAGAGGATCTTGTCCAACAATATTTGCCAATTCTTTCATTTAAAAGTGCAAACTAATTACTCCCCTCACAACTGACATAAACCAGTACAGTATGACTGGTAGCTAAGAAAGTAATTCTGGATATGTTTTTGGGGAAAAAAGGAGGTTTTGTTAGTACATTAAATCAAAAATTATAGAATAACAAGCAGTGAATAGCTTCATTGTGGTCCAGTAAATGGAACGCCATAGAGTAAACCAGGAGAATTTGGATCGGTTCCTGATCATGCTCATTCTCATAGTATATTCTTAAGCTGAATTATATTTCTTTTATGACTTAGATTCTGTATCTATAGCATGAAAATTCTAAGGGTTGTCTTCCAACAAAAGTCAGTCTTAGACATGGGAAAAAGATTAAAAATATATTTGGGAAATTGTATTATAAACAATAATCTTGTATCTTTCACATAGCAAAGACTTCATTTGGCAAAGATGATAATACACCTGTTTGTAAATTATTTGTAAATTGATGCCAACAGAGTACATCCTGTAGAACAGCCAGGTTAAAACAAGAATTTGTTTCTTATTTGATGATCAAATATTGTCTAATTGCTACACACATTAATGACTCTATATAATAAGATGATGTCTTCAGTCATCCAGCCCCTCTTACCGGGGAGTGTTATTTCTCTTTATTATGGTAATGTACATGGTATTTATTAGCTTATGAGATATGATGTGATTCCAGTCCATTTCACTGGGTTCCTTGCAGAGGGGTTTCTCATCATAGCTTTTTTGACTGGTTTATCAGAAGCTAAAGGTAGACCTGGCAACCTGATCTGTGCTCACTTGTAATGAACTTTTTTTTACTTTAGGCCTTCTTTTAAGAAAAAGAGGGGTGATGTTGCTGCCGTTATAGTCTGGAGAGTCTTAGGATGATAGTTCTGTTATCCACTGTTTTCTACAAACTCCAAATTCACCTGTGCACTGGTGAATAAATGTCAAGAACTGTCGTTGAGATTGACAGTGCAGTCTTCGAAATTTCAACAGGAGCTACAGAGTGTGTGTCCTACTGAGGCTTCTGTTGTGCCCCTTCTGAGCTCTTAGATTACTTACTGTGTGCAGTCCAGTGTGGACTTGGCTGAGTGCTGTCTCTGTAGTATTGTCTAATGATGTCCTTTCCAAGACTTATTATTGTCCAAAACAAAGAAATACATGCTCTGTGACATTACATTGGTGTTGAAACCTGAGGATGCAATACAGATAGTCTTAGCGCTCGCAAAGTTTACAGTCTGACATTGCATTTTATTTAGCGTGAAAACCATTTTTAGTTATGTCCATCATGACAAAAACCCCAAAACATCTCCTAAGATATGTGGAATTATCTAAAACTAAGATTGACATCTGGTGATGGGGTCTGCAGGTGTGTGGGTGGAATTGGCAGATGAACAGCACATTGCAGAATGTGATGTGTGTGCACCCATGAACAACAAACTAAGCAAAGTCTAATTTCAGTGGATGACTAGAACAGACAGAGAATTTTTTACAACAGCAAAATATTGTAAGTAATCTTTCTTGTGCTGCCTTCCTTACATCCTTACTTACTTATTCCTCCTGTCATTGCTTTAATACCTACTTAACAAGGCATATGAAGTGGACGGTGCAGTCACTGGCATGACACAATGGCACACCACTGTGACATGTTGGAAATACAGTCTGGGTCCTGGAACCCTGCATCTGGTCAAAGGGCCCTACAAGAAAGTCCATTTGCATACATCTGCTGGGGCACTGAGGGGCATGTCAAGGTCTTGCACCTCTCTGAAGCCCAGTGCAGACTGAGGCCTCCATCCCTCTACAACTGAACCATTAGAATTTGCATAAGATTCTGAACCACTTTGGAAAATTTCAGAATCTTTTCCTAAAATATTTGACAGACCTTTTTCCTTCAAAATGGACAAAAACATAATGGCAAGCTTGTGTTGTGGTATTTATTTATTTATTTATTTATTTATTTTACTGATTGTTAAAATTTGGAGGAGATTTGATTGCCTGCCATTGGTTCCATAAATTGCCTAATATGGAAATTTTCTACCCTGGTGTACTCTGGTTAGTCTAATCAGGAACAAGAGTGGAAGCCCTTGAAAGAAATGGCCTTCCTGGGACTCATCCAAGAGAAAGAATGTAACTTCCTGGCTGTAGTGAGAGAGTATTGTATTTTTCTCTGTTGTAATGCTTCCCTCACTAGATTCTGCCATGATAAAAAACTAACAATAAAAAACCACCACCAAACCACCAAAAGCAAGGGCCCTCCCCAGGACTTGATTGAGTAGGGTCTTTTGGAAGCTGGCATATTGAAGATATTTCTGTCCCTGTGTACTGCAGGGTGCCAGCGAGGTTGCAGTCTTTTTTTGTGAAGCAGCACCAGTCTAGAATTATGAGCAGTGTTTATCTGCTCATGGTGGATGACTGGGAGATGAATCTGGATGACGTGTTGGGTAAAAAACCCTACCAAATACTCTTCTGACTAGTTTTAGGTGTTTTATTTGTAGCATGCTTTTATGTGTAGTTTAGCAAGGCTGCCTTATTACATGTGCCCTTACGTTATTTGTCTGTGTTCTTACTGCGGTTTGAGTGCTTTTAATTTCTTCCTCCTTGTTCTCTCAGTGTTACAGATAATAGGAATCAGGAATACTTGAAATACACTGATCTGTGGCTTCCTGGTGGGAAACAAGATGAGTCACCAGTAACTGCAACCAACAGCCATTATGTCCCCAGATTCAGATTTGTTCCTCTCAGTCTAATTTTTCAAATCCTCGCTTTCCCTGCTGACTTCCTCCCTAGCATTGTGGCACATCTTGCAGACTGCCAGACTGGGAAGGAAGAAGGGATAGCAGTTACAGCATATGTAACAAGCCCAGACAAGGGGCTCACCACGGATGGACGTGGGCACTCAGACCGAGTGTTTCACCAGGCTGTGTATCTCCTGCCATATCTAATAGCATGATTGGGCCAAGTATTTATTATAGTCAGCAGAGAACCTGTCTACCAAGTGTCCTTGGTTCTTGCATGGGGGTTCTGCATGCGGCAGGGGTGAGTGGTGCTCCTGCTGTTAAGCTCCACCCTTAGGAACGCAGCACTTTGGTGTCTGCCAGTAACATTGAAGTCACTTTTACTGTGAAATGAATGATAAAGCAGTAAAAAAACCAACAAAACCCCCAATGGTCCAAATATTAAGTATATCATTGCTATGTTTAGAGAGGAAGATAAAGAAAAGAATGTAAATCATACAGAGATCTGCCTACACCTTAAATCAGTCATAAGAACTTTTGCTTTTTTATCCAGGGAACAAACTGTCAGGATCCCTGTACAACCTCATGGATATGAGAATCCAATATCATGATACTGTCAGTATAGCTTTCACTGAAAGGATGTTGGTTGGTTTGTTTGAAGATAAGTTTCTTCATATAACAAAACTCTCCTTTTTAGAGTGAAACCTCTACGCAACTCTAAGATCTCCTGTGATGTATAACTTTGTCAGGAAAAAATGTTAATACTCCTCTTTAACTGTCTCTGTAAGCTGCAGAAATACTGATGTTCCTCGGACACACCTAAGTGGAGCAAGGCACTGAACAGAACTTTTAATGGTAATTTTGGTGATTAAAAGGTAAGGGAATTTGTATATCCGAGGAATTGTTGTCCCCTGGTAGGTGCCAGTACACTAGATTGCAGATTGTCTCTTCCCAAGACGTCTTGGATAGAAACAAAAGTACCAGCAGTATAGGGGATTCTCAGCATTTCCCTTTGCAGATGTGGATCCATGCACAGTGCTTTCTGAGCATGTGCATGAGTCTGTGTTTTCACTGCGTTTTGCTGTCTTCCTCCTACGTGCCCAAAATATACCAAATTGCTGCCAGGCAATTTTTTTTCACTCGGGAGGTATTGTTTAGAAATAATTTGTTACTTGGTAAGTGATTTTGTTATGCTTTACAAAGTTTTCCATGGGTTAGGATATTCCTCTGCCCATGGCAAGACTCTTCTGACAGAAGTGAATAACTTGTGGTCTTCCTTGAGAAGCCATTGAAGGGAACACAGCTGAAGCATGGCAGAAGCATTTGTTGTGAAGCAGATACAGATTACCAGGGCACTCTTGGAAATGGAGCACTTGACTCTTGATGGCTAACTACAGAGCAACTTTGAAATCAAGATTGTCCCAATTTGTTAGACTATAAATAAGTTATAAATACCAAGTTATGGACTAACTCTGTGATCTTTTGATGATTTTTGCCTATTTGAGGACAAATATATTTGAGCTCCAATATATTTTTCCTGTTGTTGGAAGCTCCTCTTTTCTGTATTGTTTAATGTTCCTTTGCTCATTGTGGCTTAATGCAATATATGTTTGCTAAAATCATCTTTCACTGCTGATCTGACTGTTTCTGTGTTTTGGAACTGTTCTGATAGTTCCCTGTTTCCCGTCACATATGGTGACCTGCAGCATGAACCGCAGGCCATCAGCTCCATGATCTTCATAGCTCGGTGCTCTGTATTCTGGGCTTGCAGGTTGCTGGCTCCTTCAAGCAGACTTAGATCTTCCTTCCAGCTTGCAGCTAGGGAGAGAAGGGAAACAAACACATTTGAGTCAAACGTGCACGTGCTTAAAGTTAGCAACCTTTGCAGTTCTTCATTTTACCTAGACCCTGCTATTTCTCCTCTTCATTCTCAGGGTCATAGTTATAACCAGGAAGGGAGAAGTCTTCGGAGTGCATCGTGGATGGGAATATGGACTGAGGCTGATGCTCTAAATAAGGAGAAATCACAGAATGGGTCAGATTGGAAGGGACTACCATGGGTCATCTGGTCCAGCCTTCCTGCTCAACCAGAGTCATCCCAGAGCACATCGCAGAGGTTTGTGTCCAGATGGTTCTTTAGCATCTTCAGTGAGGGAGATTCCACAACTTCTCTGGGCAACCTGCTAACCTGTTCCAGTGCTCTCAGAAATAGGGAATTTTTTTGTGTGTGAATTCTTTGCATAAGTATTCCTGCATTTAAACATGATAAAGCAATTTTAGTTGCTATACTTGTTTCCAAGTGGCTCGGCATAGCTGAGATTAAGATGGCCATTTTACAGGATGAACAGCCCTGTATCCCAAAGGTTATTAACGGGAAGAGGAGGAGGCCAAGGGCCAGGGAATGCTTGATGGCTCTATGCAGGACTTCGTTACTGAGCCTGAAATGGACAGTGCCTGCAAGTGAATGCAGGCAGGGCAGAAGCTGCTTTGGGTTCGTGCCTGCTGGGCTGTGACATGAACTGGGTTTTCCTGTCTTGCAACATTTTTTGAAATGTCAAAAAATTTCTCATTCTGCATGAGACAAAGTGTACTTTCTTTGCTCCCCCCACCCCATGCTGGCCCCGACCTTTACAGAGGTACGGAGGCTGGGGCTGCCTGCGGGTGTGTGGGTGTGTGGTGGAGCTGCCCTGTGGGGACTGCAGGCACCTTGCTGCGAGTTCCCCTTGGCCTGTGCCCTCTCTGCCTGACAGTGCCTGTCTGGGAGCCAGGGCAGCAGGAGCGGCGCTGTTGCTGCAGCAGCAGCTCACAGGATCAGAATCATAGAGTTGTTAGGGTTGGAAGGGACCTTGGAGATTATCTGGTCCAACCCCTCTGACAAGGCAGGGTCACCTACAGCAGGTTACACAGGAACGTGTCCGGGTGAGTTTTAAGTGACTCCAGTGAGGGAGATTCCGTGAACCCCCTTCCTTGGGCAGTGTGTTCCAGTGCACTCTGCCCTCCATGTAAAGATGTTCTTCCTCACGTTGAGGTGACACTTCTTGTGTTTTAGTTTATGGCCATTACTCCTCATCCTGTCGCTGGGCACCACTACAAAGAGTCAAGCACCATCCTCTTGGCACCTGCCTATGAGGTTCTGTCTAATTCCGAGTCTTCTCTACACAGGCTCAGCTCCCTCAGTCTCTCATCAGGAGAGAGATGCTCCAGCCCACTCCTCATCTTTGTGGCCTCTGCTGGACCCTTTCCAGTAACTCCTTGTCTTTCTTGCCCAGAATGGACACAGTACTCCAGATGTGGCCCCACTAGGGCCGAGTGGAGGGGCAGGACCACCTCCCTTAACCTGCTATCCGCACTCTTCCCGACACACCGCAGGATACCATTTGCCCTCCTGGCCGCAAGGGCACACTGCCGCTCATCCACCACGACTCCCAGATCCTTCTCAGCAGCGCTGCTCTCCGGTGGGTCAGCGCCCAACCTGCCCTGATACTGGGGTTATTCCTGCGCTTGCCCTTGCTGACCCTCCTTCTGTTTCTCTCCTCGAGGGAGAGTCCCCTCCCGACTGTGGGGCGGCCGCCGTCGCCGCCGGGTGCCGGAGCCGGAGCCGCAGCACATCCCCGGCAGGTGTCAGTGTGGGCTGAGGGCCGGGCGGCAGCGCCGCCTCCCCTCCCCCGCC
>VWZG01011625.1:0-21911 GCA_013396735.1 Grallaria varia | reverse complement strand
GCGCTCGCCCACCCTCTGTGGCGCGGCGGGGGCAGCCCCCGGAGCCGCCGGCGGGCTCTGGGTGAGCCGCGTCCCCAGCGCACCCGGGGGGCACCTGGGGGCAGGTGGGGGTGCTGGCCGGGGCAGGGGCGGCGGTGACAGGTACCCTGCTGGCGGAGGGTGTCCGGGGAGCCCCGCCGCCGTCCTGCTCCGCCCGGCCCCGCAGCCTGGCGGGGAGAGCCCCGGCGCTGCGCAGGGAGGCGGAGAGGAGCGAGCGGGGCTGCGGAGCGCGGCGGGCAGGGCGCTGGGCAGCGCGGGGGGCGCCGCACGTCCGCTCCGGCGGCTCCAGCGGGAATGCCGGGGCTCCGTGTGGCTTCCCGGCCCGGCTCGCCGCAGGGCTGTGTCTTGGCTCGGGCACAGCCCGGGAACGGCCGTCCTGCCCCGCTCCGGGGGACTCTGCGGGGATGCCCGGCCGCGGTGCGCGCCCAGCGCCGGGCAGGCAACTTTCAGGGGAAGGCAGAGCGGCTGCCGGGCTCACGCACCAGTGACCTATATTTAACCAACTGCTTTTTTTTCACTGAAAGAAAAAAAAGAAAAAAAGTTTATTAACAAAAGTGTAGCTTTGCCCGCGTGCATCAGACGCCTGCCTAAATTGTCTCCATTGCATATGTGCATCCCGAATTTCTGAATGGTGTGCCAGGTTTTCCATCATGTAGGTGGGTAGGTAGTTACGCGTAGGCTGTGGTTTGATGCTTGCCGAAGAGGCAAACACCGTTGTGTGTAGGTTTAAGTTCGCTAAAGAACAAACAGGAAACAGGCAAAATGCAAAAGTAAGTTCTGTTTTCTTAGGAGATCTTTACACCTAGAATGACAGAGATTTTAGTGGGACTCAGAACCTTTTCGGAACAGCAAATGGTCGTGGTGTAAGAGAGCAGAAATCTGGTGAATAGTTTTATATGGTGTCAGAAATAGCGTTTGGTGTTATAAAAGTTTGCTGATCTAAAACACGGGCATCTTCTTGTCAGGATGAAAAGCTCCTTTAAGAGGTTTATCTGTGCTTCCATAAAAAAAAAAAAAAAGAAAAAGAAAAAAAAAATCCTGCATTAAAATGTAGGTGGACTGGAAAGGTGCACCACTTAGCATGAAGAGAGAAATGTCTGCAGCATTGTACATCTGAGACTAGCCAAAAAGGAAGAGGGTTTTTGCCAGTAAGAAAGCCCGAGGGGCAATTACTGCTAGTCATAGATGAGGTAAGAACGTAGATGCTGCATAAGTATGGGCAATGTTCCTTGCTGGTCCTTCAACCCCTGGTTTTGTTGGGTAGACAAAACTTCTATTCAGCCTTCCAATTTCATTTCCACGATTATGTTTTGGGAAACCTATTCTTTGCAGTGATCCAGAGTTGTTTAGATAACGCATGATGCACTGTTGAGTAGAATTAAATTACTGTGTGTGGGGCAGGCGTGTTTGGTTCCACTAATGAGCATATAAATATTATGGCTTTGTGGCCTGTAAATGAAAGGGTCTTTTTGCTGGAAAACCAGTGCACTGGTGGGAAGCAGCCTAATCAACATTCCCTCATCCACATTAGCTGAGACAGTGATGATGTGCTGGACATCTGTATCTGTACTGGTGTTTTAGCACCAGGTATTAAGTTACCGTGATACATAAAGTGACCTGCATGACAACTCCAATTGGAATGAGTCAACTATATGCAGTTACGTATAGAAGTAGAAATGTGTATTTTTATATAATCTGTGTTTATAACAGCATGTTTTGTTCTGACTCAGGAGTGTGAAGATCATTGTTGCATGCACATAAGGCATATCAATATTCTGCAGTAAATTCAAGTGTCAGTGTGGGCCTAAATGGTAATCAGTGTGTAATACAGAATGAGTGAACAATGCGAGACAGTATATTTCAGACCACTGGTTTTTGTTAACTGAAACATTGGAGGCACTAGGCAGCATTTGACTGATGAAGTTTGATTTCAGTCTTCAGCATTTTAGACTTGTTACAAGAAAACTTTTGGAAGTAGAGGGAATTCAAGACTCAAGATTGAGATGAAGATATATTAGGTTTGGTCAGGTTAAGACTATTGAGGAGTAGCTTAATTTAGAACTAAACTGTCCCTTTGTTATTTTTAAATTGATAAAATGCTATTTGCATAGGACATTAAGGTGAGACTTGAACAGATGAGTTGTGAGTTTTCTCTGTGTTGAAGGTGCACTTTTGCAAGGATGGCAGAAAGAGGGGAAGAGAAGTTTTCTCGTTTTCTTGACCAAAATTTAGTTCTTTTTTTCACATTTGCCCTGCAGTACTCTATCTACTGGCTGCTGCCCTTCTAATAAGAACTAGTTGCATGTCAGTGATGCCATCTGAAATAATTTGGAATACTTTCAGGATGTGATGTGCCAGAAAGAAGTAAATGATTATTGAAATAATAGAGAAGTACCTTGAAAGTAATTTAACTTAATATAATCTCTGAGAGAAATGAAGTGTTAGAAAGTGCATGCCTGTCCACCAGCTCTTGCATCAGGAGTCATGGTTGTTGCACTCAACTTGTGACTGGTCTTGGAAAAGTTTTTTTTTCTGTCTGGTTTCTAATGGTTCAAAACAGCTCCCTGCAAGTGAATTGCCAGTTATGGAATGCGAATACTTCTAGGAGTTTAGAGATGAATTTTTCTGCAGATTGGTTCTGTGGTAACCGTGAAATTCTTCAATGGCACCAAGCTAGTATCAGCTGCTCGTTAAAGGCACCGATGCCAGAACAGTGGTGCATCAGTTGCTGGGAATCCAACCCTGTAGTGAAATGATTCATACATATACATTTTCTTTTCTCAGTTGACAGCTATTTTTAAGAATAGCCGTCTTGCCCAGAAGGTTGATATCTAAGCAAAGACAGCCTAGATAGCTAAAAATTTCTTTCACACCAAACGTAATCTTAGTACACTAAAACATTTAAGTGGAATTGATTTTAATTGATTCTTGCTGAATCTCTGGCACTAATTGGTCACTATAAAGGGGTTGTGGTGTTTTGGATCTGGTGTCAGGAAGTCAGCAATTTTTTGCCCATACAAAGATGTTGAGTTTGAAGTTAATGTCAATTTGAAGCAATTTATAGTAATAGTGGATAGTGATACTTATATGATAACAGATTACCTGAATAACTTCTTGAAATGGATTGGATTGCCTGTAGAAACAAAGTGACACATTTATCCAGTGTACTTTAACATTTTCCATGTGCTGCACGGGCAGAATATTCCAGTGAACAAAAACTATGGACCTTGATTTTTTTCCCACTGTATTCTTCTGAACCTCGTATTTGAAAAATAAATTTGATTTCTTTCTTTCTTTTAGGTAGGACTTTTACTTGCTTACTTCTGAGACTGTCAGTTGAGTAGTAGTTATTGTAAGGGGATGGCAGCAGAAAGAATGCTTGCAGGTGAATAAGAGTGAGCACAACATTACAGTGCGTTCTGTATTTCATGCTGGCAAAATGTCTCTATATTCATCATCTATATTTATTTAATATATGCATTTCAGTAGTGTATGCCCTGATTTAGCATGTTTGAAATATGCTAAATGTAGATGCGTTTTACTAAATGCTTTTTCTCATTGTTTAGTTAAGCAATGGAAATTTTCAAGAACCCATATCATCATTCATTATCACTCAGCATAATAATGGGTAAATTTAATCTTCCTGATTAAGATTATTTTGGTCACAAGACACAAGGGACTGAAAATGAATAATTTTCTTGATGTTGTGCTATGTCTGTGTTGTTCATATCTGCTGGTTTTTTTCCTCTCAAATCCTACTACAGACAACACACTGACCTTTTAAACTGTGTTTGAATGGTCTTGCTCTACATCAAACTTTTCTTTCAGGTAGGAGACAGAAATTAAGAAGAATCTAAATGCATTTTTTCTTCTTGTTGCCGATGTAGAGCTTTTCTAGATTTGAAGTAAGTTTTCTTTGTGCCAAATGGTTGACTTTTCTAGAATAAAATCTCTCTAGGGCATGCAAAAAGTCCTCTGGTGAATATATTGGCATTACCAGAACCCAATAAAACTTAGGCAGGTTGCCACACACCACTTAATGAGGATGCCGAATGTCTGGCACAAATCTGCATGACAACCAGCAAAAAAAAGCTGGGGGTGGAAGTGCATGCCGTGGGGAGAGGGCTGGGCAGGCTACACATCCACACCCATAATTTATTTTTAATGTCTGCATTTTGCGGAGAAACTGATCAGAAATCCTTACCACAGAAAGTTGAAAACTCGCTGGGGGTAGGAGTCTGGATACTTCAAACCGAGGGAGCTGTGCTCTCACAGAAATACAGTTTTATTAGAAAAGCAGTTTATGAGTTGGGGGGTGAGTTTTTGAGGAGAGCATCAATGAGGATGGGCAGTGATAGCAGTCTTATGTTTTATTATCTGCTAAAACTGAAAAGCATTTGAAAATGTTGTTAGACACTTTGGGGGACAATGGAAGTCAGTGATTGCCAGAATCTGCACAGAAAGGCTGTTAAAAGTTACATGGCAGGGATAAATAAACTGCTGCTGCTAGAGCGCTTCTGCTCAGTGTAAGCCTGTGGTATGGGCTCTGCCTGATGCCATTGTGCTTGTGTTTTGCTACATGTTAAGTAGAATTGCAGGTGTAATAGACTCTCTGACGGCCATATAGCTGTTAAAAGAATCAGTCATACACCAAGGTGATGCATTTTTCCATAACAGTGCCAGTAAAACCAGACTGTATTGGTTTGTGTTGAATCACATGTCTAGTCTTAAAGGTTGAAACTGACTGAGCAAACTTAGTTATATTCTGAACTGAACGTTATTTCAGACATTTAAAGAACAAACATTTTCAGCATTTTCCCCAGGCTTTAGTCTCTCCCCTACCCAGCCAAAAAAACATTAGTCCTCTGTAGACAAATTTATAAATAGACATTTGGTTGGTAGGCATGACTGAAAATATTTTTTTAATCCATGATAATTCTAATAGGGGTTTTTTTGCACGTGGCTGAATTTGGAAATGTTTATGCCTATTACTTGCTTTTCTGTACAGGTTTCAGTGCTGTGTTTGACCATTTTGGAGAACTGTTCCTCTGTAGAGAAATTTTACTCACTAGAATAGTGACATCTACTTGATGAGTACTGTTGGGTAGTACTAAATTGAAACACAGATGCTCCTGTTTGATTTTGTTTGGTTTCACTAAGGTGAGTTGAAAAAGGAAAATATTAAAGGCATTGGATTTCAGTGCTGGTTGCAGTGGATAAATGGACAAGTGTATTTTGCCAGTCGTATGGGGATCTTTGCAAAGTTTTACCTGTGTTGACATTGACTCCTGGCTGTGAGTGGGGTAGGGAAAACAAGTGATGAAAGTGGTGGACTTTGTACCCACATTTCTAAATTAGCATGTGTTTAGAATTAGTTCTAATAGGCAAGATGGTATTGCCTAGAAAAGATACACTGCCCAAATGCTGCGCATGAGAATGGAGTGGGTTGATGAAGTGTCTATGGGAATGTCATTGTGTTTCCGTCTCCTGGTTTTCTTGATTTCTTCCACGCTAATTAACTTTTTTGTTGAAAACTGATAATAAATCTGGTTCTGAAAAAAGGTAGTCATGATAGCAAACTAGTATTGCCTGTAAGAAATGAGTTTGGAGTTTTCAATTAGTTTTGAATTCAGTATTTAATTTAATTACTATGTTCTGAAATTGTAAAAGGTGCACTGACCTTTGGGGAAGATGTGCTTTTTTGCATGTTTAGATGATAAATATCTTGAGGTTTGTATGATTCTGTCATAACCTTTGACCACTAAGTGTGTTTAAGTCATGATTTTAGAGGACAGTACAAAATTCTAATTGAGTTTCAGTTAGGAACAAATGTTAATGCTTAATAAGGTCTAGAATCTCTCCTACATTGAGAAAAGACTGGAAAACAGTGTTTTCTTCTGGATAAACCCTGAAATTTACTCAGAATTCTAAAATAAGGGTTGACTCATATGCTTAGTATTATCTAGCATATGCCAGTATAAGGCTACTGAGTTTTGTCTTTAATTTTCAGCAGCAGTACCTGCAAGCATCTTCAAACAGTACTCTGGTTTTTAAGAACAAGTTCCACTCTTCTTGGTATCAAAGATTATTGGAAGGAAAATGTGTGATTCTTTTTTAAGTACCTCTTTGTGTTGTGTGGCTGAGCCTGTTATTTTGGTTTCTCACACCTGTAACCTACTTGTTCGCCATTTCATAGAGGCAAAGGAGGGGGCAGTCTGTGACTGAGATATGAAGCAATCTCTTTAGCAGCTGCCTTCTTCCATTGGGACTTTAATGAAATCTTTACTGTGCATTAATTAAGAGTGATCCATTATTACTCTGGACTTGTAAACACCTTTAAACATTCCATTAGGTGTTAATGACACATGAAGCAGGAATTAATATGAGTTTGTTAGTCCTGTATCTAGTAGATATGTACTTTGTATGTGTAATTGCCTAATGTAACAGTGTTTCTTAAACTGTTGGGTGTAAATGGTATTGCTTCATTTTCTGCTTTTGCTTAACCATTAGTTACTGAGTCAAGTGATGCTAATTCATAGAGCGTATTTTGGCCTTTATTATATAGAATGTCAGCTGGATGTTTGCCATGGTTTGCTTGGGATTTTCGTAAGGCAAAAGCGAGTTGCCTGGCTTGTGCCCGATGGGTCAGAGTTACGGAGCACAGCGGAAGGTGTGGGAGAGAAAATGTGAAGAACGCTTATGAATAACCTAACTTAATCTCCATAGCTGTTGAACTGGTGTCTTCTGTGAAGTACCAAATTGGTGTGTCTTCTTCCCTTACAATTTAACCTCAATGGATGACTAGTTTTGTAGGTTTTGCTTAAATTGTTAAGCAAAATTAAATTGACCATTTCTAAAAATGCATGCAGATAAGATTCAGTACTGCTAAATTGAAGATTGCGCCTGGTCATATAAGAGCTAGACTTGGGCTGATTAATGGCCTCTGTTGGCCAGTGCAGTTCACGTGTAGGTGTTTTGTTTTACGAAAGCTTTGTGTTGACTGTAATTCCTCACCAAACTTACAGGCGTACTGGAAGTGAAGAGGAAGGAGGTCTATGAATATATCCAACACAGATGTTTTCTGTTTTTGTGACCCTCTCACATTCCTCTTACTGTTTCAATAACCCTCCTATCAGGTTTTTAGAAACAGTCCATTTGAGATTAATGTTTTGCAAGTGCCCCATTTTTACTTAAAATGGCTTACAGTGTAAGTTATCCTCATTTATTTGGGAAGCCTTTAAGGTATGATCCATCTATCCAATTAAAGCAGCTTGCATAATGTTGCATACAGGTACTGTTTGGTGGCTACTTTTACATAGCTTATAATATATTTTTTTAAAAAAGCTGCCATCTGTTGATGAACAGAAATACTGCCAGTGTTTGTCAAATGTGTACTTTATCTGACCTGTTCTACTTAGCACCTTATGGCAAAGCTTTCTCATAAAAGCATTTTACAAATATTTTTATTTGTACGGTGCCTTATTAGATTGTTAACAACAGTGGTATAACTTTTTAGTGTAGGGATTAATGCACCAAGGATTAGGGAGAATAAACCTCTCTTTAGTTGCAGGAAGTTACCTGCAGTGAATAGAGAGATGAGGATTCTAACTTGCAGCTGTAGGTGAAAATCACTGTTCTGTTCTAATGAGCTTTACAGCCTTTTGATGAAAACAGCTGGAATAGTGTAAATTTTCTACAACAAAAGGCTCCAATAATGTAAGCAGACTGGTCTCCTTTTTCTCATGGATGGTGGCTGGGCAAATAGGTAAATTTCAGGAAAGAAATATCACAGTGCTGATTGTGTTACTGCTGATAACGCATAGTAATGAGTTTAAAAGTATTTAGTTAATGAGCCTTAATTTTGATTGAAATTACCTAAAAGCATAGCAAACCAAAGCAATTAAAAGAGGTACAGAGAGGAATAAGAGAGCCTCTGTAGTTTGTAGAGTGGGAGTTAGGTGTGTAAGGTACTCTGAAAGTGTCTTTTGAAATGTTGAGTTCTCTCTTCAGTTGAATATGCAACCAGCAAGAGACTCTGCCTTTTCCCATTCCCTGTTTTCCCCTGGGTATTATTAGAAGTTGGAGATAAAAGCCTTTTATCATGTCTAGATGGAGACACCAGAGCAAATCAATTGAAGTGTTGAGTCAGGATGTATATGTTAAAGTATGTTAAACTTGTGTGTGAATGCTCTGTTGAATATAGAACAGCCTTATATATTTACCATGAATCAATCTAAGGTCATTTTACATCTGATGGAGAACATAATTTACAACATAAGTTAAATTACAGTGATCTAAACCCATCTGTGAATGAATGAGAGACTCTTGACATAGATGTTTACCATGCTGTAACTTCAGGGTTTTATCCTGTACTTGATTTATGGCAACTTTCCTCCATGTCACTTGTTATTGATCAATGTTCATGATGCTGCCATTAAGAGGCATCTTAGATGGAGCTAATTGCAAACTTTCAAGGGAAAGTAATTTATTCAGAAAATGGCAGTTCATTGAAATTGGGATGTTTATTTGCAAACGTTTTAGTTCTGACAAACTTTGAAACCAAAATAAGATGCATCCTTTCTTTGATTCCTGGTAAACTTGTTTTGGCCAGAGGCCTGGTGTTTTCAGGGTCCTTATCACAGAGCTAAAGTGACCACGGATGTTGTGTTTCTAGGAACATGTGGTTTCGTTGGATAGCCTGCCAGAGAAGTCTGCTGCAAAGTCAAGGGCTGAAGAAATCCCTGTGGACTTGCCTCATATTTGGGGACCTGCAGTGGTCCTCTGTATCTATCTTTTGAAACTGATAAAGATTGAAACTAAGAAAAAAAAATGTTCTATTTGACAGTTGTAAAACTGAAGCCTTCAGTTGGCAGGAAATAAGTTTTATGGGATTTGGCTGCTTTGAGACAGATTAATAGTATTCGAAAATACCTTGCAGCCCAGAAATCGTCTGATTCTAGTCAGAGCTGTGTTTCATTATGCTTTCATGGATGCAAATTAATACCTCTTCTTCTCTCTCTTCAGTCTGGAGTTCATCTGATGGAGTACCTCAGGAGAACCCAAACCTCTGGTGTCTAAAGTCTTTAGTTTACCCTTTGTCATCTCAGCCCTCACCACAGAGGTTTGCAAGTTGTCTTGCCTAGGAAGACTTGCATAAAGGAAAGAATATCCTGAAGCTTTTATATTCCAACACATTAAAATGAACAGTGATGCATATACTCCTCAGGGTTCTGAGAAAGAAGGGAGATAGTTGTCTGTGTTTCTGTCTTTGTCCAGTTGAACTTGCCTCCCAGAGGGAGCTATGTTGCAGAGATGAGGAACTGTCCAGTTGAAGTAGTTGCAGATGCAGTGTACATAGCTGGAAATTCTGTCCTACCTACACTCTTTTGTAGGTGACGCTTACAAAAGTAACACTTTTCCTGGACGTTCTACTTGGGCTTCATGATGTGATGGACATAGAGATTATAAAAAGGCTACCCTTCTTTCTTTGTTTATAGATGTTCTGTTTTATAAGATGATTCAAGGATTGCTGTATTCTCCCTGCAACAAAAACCTTCTGAATATTCAGTTGGTCAAGAAGATAAAAGCCACACTAAAAGCTGTGAAGGAAAACTTAGGTGAAAACTCTGATTTCAATACATAGAAATTATTTTATGGTGGAAGATACTGAAAGCACAGTTGTCTGTTTAAAAAAATGAGAGGCAAATGAGGTATGCTGTATTAGCTGTTGTACATTCAGCTGATTCTTTTTCATACTGGTTTTCATACTGGTTTTCATACTGGTTGAGGTTATGGCTACTGCAGATTAATTTTAGTGGCTTAAGCATCTCCCCAGCTCATGAATGTGAAGAATTCCTGATGTATTCCCGGACTCAGTGAGTTGATTTCGTTTCAAAATTGATAAGTTTTGTCACAGAGTTATAATGGTCTCAAATATCTAACTTTCTTGATTTATGTAGTATAGCAGATATTAGAGATGAGGAAATATGTGGCAAGTCCTCTTCCTGACACCTTGAGTCTTACATTTTGGTGAGTTGAAGAGTAAAATTCTTATTGGATGCTAAGGGTAGTTTCTTTTCACACTGTGAAAGTGTCAAAAGAGTATTTTTTTCCTGCTTCTGACCTTGATGGGTAAAACATACCATAGTACCCTTGTGTACTTGAGATGTTCTCAGGTGTCCCTAACACCTACAAAAAACAAATGCTGTGTGCAACTGGTTCTGTTATCTCCCAGTCTTCCACGTATTTCTGATAGTTTTCCTGTTGCTCCTGTGGCTAGACTTTTCTCTCTTTTTTCTTTTTTTCTTTTGGTGTAGTCCTTTAGGATACAGACATATCTGTAATGTCTAAATGGCTTCCTCTTCTTGCCTTTCCACTTCCACCTCAATCCAGAAATTCCAGATGGAAGCTCTTTGGTATCAGTAACAGCTGTACAGCAGATAATTTTTTGCATCCTTAGAGCTGTAATATTTGTAACTCCATATATGTAGTTATGATACGCATTTACATGAAGAATCTTCTGGTCTTGTAAGTTTTCTCAAGGCTCTTCTAATCATTCTTGATACAGCATTTTGCCCTATTTTCTGTTCCTGGTTAGAAATAGCTTCTTTCAACATAAAGAGGTTAAGAAATTCTGTTGTAAATTTGATTTTTAGGAAGCCTGAATATTTTAGAGTCCTGTGTTGTGATTCAAAAATTGTGCTCCGTTTTTCATCTCTAGGATTTATAATAAGGTGTCAGCAATGATCTAGTCCATCTGGGAGCTTGCATCAATGCTTGGGAGAGCCATATGTGTCTGCCTCAAACAAGGCTATAGAAAAGTGTTCCACTAGCAACCAAGATGTCATCCATCTGCTAGACAATCCTGTAGCTAGTTAGCTTAATGACGTATTTATTTGAGTAGATGTTTCTGCGTAGCAGACTCCAGCTTTCCTCCCCATTCAAACTAATACCAAAACCTCTGTGCTTTGGTGAGCAAAAACCCTCCCATTCTGGAGAATGTCAGGATGTTTGTGGCTTGATAGATTTGAGCTATTATTTACCTCAGGGTGTTGCTCTCCCAAATTCCGAGTGAGCACGTTGTTAGGAAGTGGCTCCAGCCTTCCTGTGTGGGAAGCCCATGCAGTGCAGGTATCTGGTGGCAGAGGGATCAGCAGATGTGAGGCCCTGGTGACCTTAGATGTGTGTAGAAATCCAATTATGCTGCTACTACTTTAGGGTATTATTTTAGCACAGGGAGCTGTGTGAGGATTTCCTCCTGCAGCGGTCAGAGCTGGAATTACCATAGTTTACATTTTGCCTGGCTGCACAGAAACATAGAATCATAGAATTAACTGGGTTGGAAGAGACCTTTGAGATCATCAAGGCCAACCCTTGATCCAACCCCACTGTGAATACTAGATCATGGCACTGAGTGCCACATCCAGTCTCAGCTTAAAAATCTCCAGGGACGGTGAATCCGCCACCTCTCTGGGCAGGCCATTCCAATGCCTGATTACTCTCTCTGTAAAGATTTTCTTTCTAATAGCTAACCCAAATTTCCGCTGGCAGAGCTTAAGCCCATGCCCCCTTGTCCTATTGCGGACTGCCTGGGAGAAGAGACCGACCCCCACCTGGCTATAACCTCCTTTCAGGGAGTTGTAAAGAGTGATGAGCTCCCCCCTAAGCCTTCTCTTCTCCAGACCAAACAACCCCAGCTCCCTCAGCCTCTCCCCACAGGACTTGTGTTCCAGTCCCTTCACCAGCCATGTTGCTCTTCTCTGGACCCGCTCCAGCACCTCAATATCTTTCTTGAACTGAGGGGCCCAGAACTGAACACAATACTCCAGGTGTGGCCTCACCAACGCAGAGTACAGGGGAAGGATCACTTCCCTGGTCCTGCTGGCCACGCTATTTTTGATACAGGACAGGATACCATTGGCCTTCTTGGCCACCTGGGCACACTGCTGGCTCATGTTCAGCTGCTGTCAGTCAGAACCCCCAGGTCCCTTTCTGCCTGGCTGCTCTCCAGCCACTCTGTCCCCAGCCTGTGGCGCTGCAGGGGGTTGTTGTGGCCAAAGTGCAGGACCCGGCACTTGGCCTTGTTGAACTTCATCCTGTTGGAGTCAACCCATTTTTCCAGTCTATCCAGATCCCTCTGCAGAGCCCTCCTGCCTTCCAGCAGGTCGACGCTCCCTCCCAACTTGGTGTCATCAGCTAATTTGCTGATGATGGTCTCAATCCCCTCATCTAAATCATCAACAAAGATGTTAAACAGGACTGGACCCAACACTGACCCCTGGGGGACACCACTACTGACCAGCCACCAGCTGGATGCAGCCCCGTTCACCAGCACTCTCTGGGCCCGGCCCTCCAGCCAGTTCCTAACCCAGCAGAGAGTACACTTGTCCAATAAACCAGGTGATTTGTTTCACGCACTGACTTTAACAGAAACGTTTTTTCAAGATTAAGGGCTTCACAGGCTTCAACATACGTGTTCTAGATATTTTTATTCTCATATAGCACCCGCCAAGTCAGAGCTGCAGGAATTGTGCTGGAAATACACTGGGGGAAGACCAGCTCTGTAAACTTCAGATACTCCACTTTCTTACTGTGGTAAAATAGAACACTTTGGGTCTGACTGTCATTGATTTCTTATTTTTCCAGACACTCTCTCCTACTGTCTTTCTTTTTTTTTTTTTTTTTTTTTTTTTTTTGGTAGTCCAAAGAGGCCAAGTTACTGTTGCACATTTTAGTCTGATCTGATTTCTAATCTGTCTGTGAGTCAGAGTTGACATGAGAAGGGGACAAAACAACAGGAGAAATGCAAATTTAGATGAAAAGAATGTTTTATGTTAATGGCAATTATATTTATCTGTGTTGAGACAATCTGGTGAATTTAATGTGAAAAAATGCATATGTGTGTTGAGACCACTATACAATCTGATCCATCAATAAATCTTCATCCATGTCTTGTAAGGGAGTTTACATGCAGGTTCACATTGATTTCAGTGGGAATAGAGAGACTGTCACAGCTTTCTCTGAATGCAGCTGTTTGTATGATTGAAGCCAGCATGATGCTGTCTGCTGAGTTTGGTAAATTTTACCTGACAGGTGTTGTTGAAAAAATAGCAGGAATGGATACAAAGACTTAGTGATCTTCAAGGGAAAAAAAAAAAAATCAGTAGTCAGTGCCAGTCCTAAATAAGGCTGAGAAACAGATCCTAAATGAGGCACAGAAAAAAATTTGCTTTCTTGGCTGTACACTAGAGGCCTCTCTTCTTACAGGTGTAAAACTCTTTTGTGAACATAATAGCAGTTCTAAATTGAAAAAGTAGGTGAAAATAAAATCAGGACAATTCCATGGAGGAGTGTAGAGAATGAAGAGGTGAACTGTACTCACTCTTGCTTCATTTTCTAATGCAACAAAGAGAATTGTAGAATAATTCAGGTCAGAAGGAACCTTCTGGAGTTCTAGTCCAAACAGCAGTCATAGGACTAAGGCTTTTCTGAAGAAATACTTTTGAATCTAGAAATTGTTATTTAATCTTAATATTCAAAACTCAATGTTTTTTTAATGTTTTTAATTGCTTGTGTTTGGGCAGAAATGCAGCAATGGTCAAGTGGAAGAAAATAAAGTATGAAACAAGAGAATTTGAATTCTAGAGGTACTAAGTAAGTGCCAAAAAAGAGCAAAGTTGACACAAACTAGTTGCAAGTGGGAGGGAGTGACCATCTCATGAGTATCTGAAAACTGTTGTGTGTATATAAAGCAAGGAACACTTTTATTTCCTTGAGATGTTCTAAATAATGGGTAAAGCATGTTGCAGTTTACCTTCTGAGAAGGGAAAGAGATGTCAATTCTTCCCTGATATGAACTTATGTACATTTATGTGTATTCCTTTTGTCACAGGGCTACTATCCATTGTTAAATAAAGTAAAACCAAAGCGTCTTTTTCACATAACCTTATAAAAACATAGGAGTCCTCTCAGAGGTAACTCTGATGGATCAAAATAACTTTGAGTAAGCTTTTGGAGAGAAAGGGATATTACATCTTGCTAGAAAGCTTACAGGATCAAAGCTTGATGTGAGGAGAGTTATTGAACACATCAAGATTTGCTCTGTATAAATCTTTAGGAATGCTTATCTTGGTAGTTTATGATTTTAAAACACAATGAAAAAAACATTTTGGTACTTTTCCACAAAAATTACATTTGCATTGGATCGATATATTCTTTAGTCTTGTGTGATATCATGCAAAATAGAATAAAAACATAATTGGAAGTCATACAGGTATGAAATATTGTAAAGTTTCTGCCTTATAAAGTGCCTGTTTCAGTTTTTATTTTATTATTGGTGTCATCAAAAGGGTACATTGCAGGAAATATTTCTGTTTTGATGCATTGGATTTTCTGATGGAAAACAGATCTGCAGGAATGTGTCTGAGACGAACTGAAAACAACTTGTTTGGGAGCTTGGCTTTGTATTATTTAATTATATTTATTTGTTTTGGGATTGGTTTTTTTAAAGTTCCTTTACTTTCTTTCAATTTCCACTGCGAATTTGGAATTTTGTTAAGGAGATTGCTAAAACTCAGTTGTTTTGAAGCTTCACTCTGTTCTGTTGCTTCATTCCTCTTCGTATTTGTTTCACTATGCAAGAGAATATATTAATATATGGAATAAGATATGACGTCTTCTTGGTTGATCTCAGCTATTGGATATGTTTTGTCTGACTTGACAGCTAGCAATATTAATCTTCTTTACTTCATTCCTTGCATGTACAGATGTTGTGCAAGACCTAAATTTTTTTTTTTTGTATCTCCTATTGCTGATGTCCTGGTTACCTGCTGCTACTCCTATGAAGTTTAATGCTTCCTGCAAATGTAAGGAGATTTATACAGAATCATTTTGAACCCAATTTATGTTTCTGTTCACCTGGAGTTGACACTAATAGTAAACCAAATGAGGTTTTGCTTCTGAAGTGCACAGCACTGGCTGTGTCAGTGCTTCATCCCTTTAGCAAGTGTTTTCCTTCTTCCAGCACTTCATATGTGTGGATGAGTATGTTCTTGCTGTCCAGTGACACAGTGTTGTATGTTCCTGTCCAGTGACACAGAAGTGCTGTATTACAAAAGAAGATTACATGCTTGATATCAGCTGAAGCAATTAACATAAAACTGCACGGTCTTATCCTATTCAGTTTATGTATACTAAGCATTTTAACATATAACAATAAAAAATAAAGGGGTTGCAGGATGGTGGTATGTCTTTCTGGCATAATTTCTGGAATGCTTGTTTCTTGGATCTCACAGTCACAGAGTTTTAAGTTCTTGTCTTTTTTATTTAGATACTCATAATAGGGGGGGGGGAAAGGGATGCATGATATTTGACTTGGGAAAGTTCTTATTCCTTATGCTGACTTGTTTCTGTTTGGTGCTATTTTGTGTACTTAAATTAAAAGAGCTTAGAAATTAAATGAAAAAGCGTCTGACTTTTGCCTTGAAAGTTTCTTCGGTGAGCTTGAACACGTGATAGGCCTGAATGCTGTAAAAGCCAATGGAGTCATTACAACACCGATCATCAGGGGCTAAACCTTGGATACACAATTAAGGATGAACACAGTGTCTAACCTTAGTAGTGGAACAACCTGTAGTGAGGTACCCCTTCAAAGTCTGGTCTTAGATGATACCAAAACACTGACTTTATTTTCAAGTACCTACTATTTATGTCTGCCAAAGCAATTAGCCATCTTTTACATTTCTTTTTAGCTGTCTAATTGCTGGCACAGTATAATTTTTTTGTTCAAGGCTTTTCATATCAAAGTAAATGACTTGCTACAGGGTGCATTTGTTTAGTGAATGTCAGTTTTACAGTCAAAACCTTATATGCTGCTGGATAAACAAGTTGTTGTAATTAGGTATGTCTGTGTTCACCAAGACTATGTCAGAATGTAAAACCTTCAGATTAATTAGAGTTTGATTAAAGTGGCATGAGTACCATTGTGCAGTCTTCTTTGTACTGGTTTTGTGCCTGTGCTGTGAATACTGTATTCCCTTTGTAGTGTCAAATGGTCCTGCAAAGAGCTGCCCATGAAACACTGTTTTGAATATTTTGTAATTTAGAATGATTGTTGAGCAGTTATTCATGTTAATACCTGTCTAAAAACATTGTTTTATCTGTTAACGTTAAATAAAAAAGCTGTGGATGTTATTCATGTTTTCCATCTTCTTTTTCGATAGCCTGTAAATGGTAAGTGGTACAAATACAATATCCCATATAACTGAAAGTTACTGATAAAATGGTGTAAAATCATACAGTTAATGCAAAACCCAAACATGCTTATAATGCATATAAATATCTTAATTAGCATATACAAAACTTGAAATGAAAGTTCGTGAATGTTTGAAATGCAGTATGAACAGCAGCAAGGACATAAAAAAACCTCAACAACATTGCAGAGGCTTCTAATAATTTTGCAAAAAAAATCGGTTGTTCTCCTTTTTGCATGAGCAGCAGTTAGAGCATGCTATCTCAAATGTTTAAGGAAGGAATAAGACCCATTTGCTGTTCATACATTATTTAATTAAACTGACTGGTGTAGAATATCATCTGCGATCCTGAACCACCACAATGACTTCTACGTCTTCTTGTCACTGTTACTTTCATTTTCCTCTCAGTCTGCTGTTCAAACTATTTCTCAATCCATTTCCACATATTTTGGGATTCTTAGCTTCGTAAGAGTTTCCTGGGTGCCAGGTGTGTGAGTTTAACTTTGTTAATATTCAATTAGCGTTCTTCAGTAGGTCCCTTATGGGCTCTGTATGGGATGTGGCGCTCATGTCATCCTCCCAGTGCAAGTCATTTTGCCATGATGGCAAAAAAGTGGCAAACTTTGCCACCTGTTTGCCAACAACTTTGCTCTCACTTTCATTAAAAGCTGCAAAAGAGTCAGACATGAATTGTCAACAAACAATACTGCTTATTTCACTGTAAAAGAGTAGTTTGGTCCTGTGGTTTGAATTCTGCGTTAAAAAAACCCCAAAACCAAACAACAAAACACCGAACATAAAACTTCCCAATGGCCTCCTCCTGTTCCTAACTCCAGGTTAACAGTTGTCATGAAAATGAGGAAAGTAGAAGAGATGGAAATTTGATTATCAACCAATATGTAGTGAAGTGTTTTCCCTGATCGATACTTTTTGGGTATTTTATTTTAGTTTTTTATAAAACATTACTTTCTTCCCTCTCCACTTCTTTTCAACTTACCAGATGATTGTGTTTAAATTAAGTATTTGCCAGGTATGACTTTCAGAAAAGCCCATTTACTGTTCCAAACTCTGCAGGAGTCCTGTGCTGATATTGATGACTGGCTGTGTTCATTGGCAAGAGTACTGTCAAGTGAGATTATAACCAAGAAAATGTGTTGACTACTCTCAATACGGATTCTCCTTTTATACCCAAGTCTGTATTTGTAACTGAAAGTGTGGGATATATTCAAATTTGAACTTCTGTTCATGTCTGTGAGGAGGGGAAATATCCTTATGTTTTAAGTGACTGCATATTGTGTCTGTGCAAATATAGGTCCTCTTGATGTGAGGAGCGTTATTGAACACATCAAGATTTGCTCTTTAGGAATCTTCAGGAATGCTCATCTTGGTATTTTATGATTTGGGGCATGTGTAAGAAAAAAAAAATCTGCTTTAACTTAAAGTTAGTAGATAGTGTAGAAGGATCTTGGCAGCTAGATAGTGTTTTGATTGTGGCTATTTGAAAGGGAAAAGTTAGAAGTGTAGTTTTAGCAGTGCTCACAGATCTGTGGTGATTTTCTTATATTTTATGGCAAATACCGAAAAAGATGATTAACTTGCTTTCAGGAGGGAAGAGTCTCATCTTCTAAAAGCTCAACCACAGGGACATTAATACAATGTGACAATATTGTTTATTGCTCAAGTTTAGGAGTCAGTATATTGTGAGCGTCCAAGGATCTTGTTTTATTGTTGGGCATCAAAAAGTGCAATGTCAGAAGTTAAAATTTTGAATGTTTGTATGATGCTCACAGTGTGTTATTAAAGATATTGAAAGAAGTAATGACCTTTAATAATAAAAAAGGAAAAAATACGTTCTTTAAATTTTAATATGAAATGATAATTAAAAACAAGAACCCAGGCGACAGTAACCATCCTTTGTGATATGAAGGGTTCAACCTGTGCTTAGAAGTAAATATAGGAACTTACAGGAAAAGAAACATTTCTGAATAGATTATCACTGGCTCTGTTCAATGCACAGAAATGATTGGTTCAGAAATTATAGAGGTTACTTTGCCACATGTTGAAAATAACCTGTGAGATAAAAATAAAAGCACGGTGTTTAAAGAGGTGCTTCTAGAGGCTTGAAGATCTAATCCAGAAGATTTAAATCTGACAAATGAGTGTCTGATGCCTTCACTGAACTGAGGAGCTGTTCTAACATAGGTATGCAGGCAGCAATACTCTCGTATCCCTGGAAAGGCAAATTTGACAAAAATGCCTGTTGTCCAAGAGGACTGTCTCAAATTTGCCAGAGGGCTTCCCCACATATCCCTCAGGATGGCATACTGAGGAGGTTATTTGTGCATCAATGGTCTGTTCTTCCCTTCTCTATTTGCCTTTGCTTTTCCACTGAGTTTTGCTGCCAGTGAGCTATTTTGGTTCCCAGCAAGCTGAGTTAACAAGAGCTAATATCGATACTTTCAGGTAGTTTATTCCCGTCTGTTCTTACAACAAAATAAATGTTCTGACAAATAAGTGTTTATGAAGCATTCCATCAGAGGGGAAAGATTGAATCTGAGGTTGGGGTTTAGCAGTTGCTTTCTCTTAAGTTAAAGCAAGTGTCTATTTAGAGAGACAAGGAGATAAAAGGCAGAAGATGACTGCGTAGGGGAACTGTATGTGCATGGATACATTATATATAAAGAAAAAAATTAGTCACGTGGCACTTTAAAGTCAAGTGACTAATGCTGTTTGACTAAATCATTTAGAGTGTTCTGTGCACAGTTAGCCTTGAATATCCTTACCTCTATACCCTTCTGTTCTCCTGCACTGAATGAGTACCAGTCGGGGGGGGAAATGGTTTGGGCAGATTCCTATGATGTTGTGTCAACCTGTGGCTCATGTAAACCTGAAGGTAATTAGTAAAACGTCTACCTTCCAAGAAATTGCATGGTGTTTTTTCTGTATACATAGTCTGCAGTCACATAGTGAAGAGTCTGAGTCTGGGACTAATAAGAGGATATCACATTATTTCATTATGTTGATCTACTGTAGTTTGTTTGTTTTTCTTAGTATGAAACACTTACTGAGAGGAAAAAATAGAGTATAAGAAAAATTGAAGGTCCTTGGTTTTACAAAAACTAACCTGCATATTGTCAGGCTTTTCCAGTGGGGACTGGTGGACCTACAGGAAGCTTGTGAGTTAAAGATCTTGGGTGTGACTCATGTTGCAATATGTTTATTGCTATCAGGCTTGCATTACATAGTCAAAAAAAAAAAAGTCTAAGTGTCTATTCACTTTCTCCCTTGATATCAGGCTTGACCTAATTTTGGGAGCATGTTCCTTTTTTCCTTACACTTCTTCATGGAATATGTTCAGTACATAACTGCTGCGCTCCTCTGACTTCCATTTCTCTGGTAGCACAAATTCATTGCATTATGATGTTTGTGGGGTGTTTTTGCAGTATCCTAAGATATCTGATATGTAAAATCCAATTTTTCTCTATTGGAATGTGTACTTTCATCAGTTACGTTACACATACCATACTGTACTTTGGAGTGGCCACTGTAGTAAGGTGATTGTGCAGAAGCCCAGTGGTGCACCAGATTTTGTGAGAGGTGAATTGCTCCTTGAATCCTTCCTAGTTTCTACTAGGCAGATTATCAGAAATATCCAGTCTTCTTGGTTTGATTGCCATTGTTCTGGTGGCAGCCTGACCCTGCCCTCAGGAAATACTCTTAATTTCCTGGCTATAGACATGACCAATCTGGTGAACTTTTGATATTGACTGTGACACTTTGCTGGCAGTTAAAGCATTTTGTAGAAGGGGAAGCTGTTGTCTTGACAACTAAACTCCAGCTAATAATAGATAACTAAAGAAACCAAAAGTCCAAATATATCATAATTCTTACAAAATTCAAACTCATTTTTGAGTCTGAGAGCTGATTTCAACACAAATGTGCTTGTGTTTTACATCTGTGGCATAAAGACCTCAAACTTTACTGTGGCATAATAGTTCGTAGTAGAGTCCACCTGTATCTGTTTTAGATGCTCATTTTTTTGTGTGTTATAAAATGTATTTTCTATGCTAGTTTGCTGCAGAGAAGACTATTTGCATTGCAATGGTTCTTGCATTTCAGTGATTTAAAATTTCAAAGGTGCGTTGCAGTTTGATTGGAAATCATCATGTCAATCCAACTGTATGTGCTTCAGAAGAACCCTCTTTCACTTGGAGAGCCAAGGATATAGACTCACTGTGATTTTGATCCTCCACTAGAGGATTAATAATTTCCTTTTTTTCTCTCATTCTCTGTACAATTTTGAAGTTCAGTTTCCTATATGATTTGTTTTGTTGTTGAAAGTTAATAGAGTAGAAACAATAGGTGTGTGGCAGTTGCAAGCGCTGGAANCGAGAAGACCCAGATAATTCCCCAGCATTTCTGCTGCGCTAATGCTTCTTCCCAGAGCAGGGTGTGACCAGACCTCAAAACATGGAACTTAACTTCTGTCCTCATTCTGAGGAGGAACAGCAGTTCTGGCTCAGCATTAAGTTGTTCCTCTGCATATAGGGTGCTTTAGAGGAGGTATCATGAAGACTTTGTAGCAGAAATCACATGTAAATGCCATGTTCAGTTAAGGCACAAAAACCCAGGAAGACTCTGAAGCTACCTGCAGAATTTAACTGGAGTGGAGAGAAAGAACTGTTAAACAGCAGTAAAGACATCCTCTGTGGGACTGCATTTTGGAGTGGGAGTTGGTGTAAACGAGTTTGGACAAGCTCACTTCTTATAGTTCCATCTGTGGTTTTAAAGGAAAGATTTCATAGTGGGATCTATTTTTTAACTGTTTGTGAAAGAATGGACATTGTATTTAAAATCACATATGCTGGTAACGTTACTACTCTGCTGGAACTGTGAAAGATGAGCTGTGACACTTCCCTTTACTGCAAAATGCCTTTGTTCAGAAATACATCGTTCATCTACCACCTAACACTGGAGGTGATTGGGGTGTGATCTGACACTGTACTGGTGTTTGCCTCAGACTAGAAGGTCCCTCTCTTGCTGTCCATCCCCATTTGCATTCTATTGAATGGTTGATTTAAGCCTTGAATACAATCTGATAAACCCTTTGTGGTGTGCTCTGTTGAACCTGGAAGGCAAGACTCTTCTGCAAAACTGCTGTTGTCCAGAGAAGTAGTCAAAAGGCATGTTAGTGTCAGCTTTCTCATAGCAATATGAATTAACAATGCAAATTATTTTGCATACTTCTCCACAGATACTCTCTTGTCGGCAGGGAGAAGCTTGTGTGCCCTTATGAGGTTGTGAGCTATGCTGGCAGTGGTTGTGCCTCCGGTAGGGTCTCCCATGCTAATCAGGTCTCAACTGAAGAGTCAGACAAAGTGTGTCCAAGGGCAGGATGGGCTCACCAGCCTCCCGGCAACCATCCTAGGAGAAGGACAACTCNTTCGCCTTTCCCTCCCCCTTCCCCCCCCCCCAGCAGGCCCATCCCAATTGTTTTTAGGATGAAAGGCACTTGCCTGGTCTTCGTTAGCTGGCACTTAGTGTGTAGTGACAAGTGCTTATATGCGACAGTAATATGAACTATATACAGACTTTTATTAAATAGAATATTAGATTTTTATG
>VWZG01011621.1:108081-128072 GCA_013396735.1 Grallaria varia | reverse complement strand
TTCTCGTTTCTGGCTTCCGACAGCCGTGGCTTTGGGAGCACGTGGGAATGGGCAGGGAACGAATGCTCTGTGTGGGCTCTGTTTGGGTTCCCTCTGCACTTTGTGCTGTCAGGGTGGTTGGCGGAATAACAGCCCCACAACCCAAGAGGTTCTAGAGAGGGGCGTTTATTCAGCGCTGGGTGCACGGGGGGGTCGCTCCTCCAAAAATGTGCACCCCTGTCTGTGCTCACAGGCTTGTTTAGATGCAATTACAGTGTACAGAGTCATTATTTCTCTATATATAGGCATTATCTTATTAGAAAAAGGCAGGCTTATTCTAATCAGTTCCCGGAAATAATTTCCATTTTCTCCACCCTGGGTCCCTCTGATCTGAGTCTGTGCTTTGGTTTGGAGTGGTCTCAGGCAGGGGTCTTCGGGGATCTTGAGGATGAAGATCGTGGGTCTTCCTCACTGTGCCCTCTTCAACTTGGCTCAGAAGGCAGCTGTAGCCAGTCCTTTCAAGAGCTCGAACTGGTCTAATTAACGAATTTCTGTAGTTATCTTTACCTTTTTGACACATTCCCTGATTGACTTTAGTTCCATATGGTATCCATCCTATTGTAGTTATCTACAGAAACCACTGGGCTGATTAGGAGTGGCCTTGGCTCTCTCTCCCCCACCATGTGCAGCTATTTTCATGTCTAAATAATTTAAAACAGCCACCAAACATACTTTTAAAGAGATAAATCCCCTTATCGAGGAGATGGAGGGCGGCATTAAAAGGGGCTGCAAAGGCAGAGGGTCCATCCAGCTCTTCAGCCCCCAGATTTCAATCTCCCATTTCCATCTTCAGGGATGTCCCCAAGTGCTTTGTTGTCCTGGAAGGTCCCTGGGGCCTCTCACAAAGGAACAGGGATGGAAGCACAGGTTCTGTCTGGGATTCCCTGAGGAATCCTGGATGTTCCCTGAGGACCTGGTGTTTTGTTGGGATATAAATGGCTTGACAGAAATGTATTTGCAGTCCCAGTGTGTGTGTGTTTTACAGCCAGGCTGCAGCCTCTTCTGTTGTGCTTCTGCCTGCCTGACCTTGGGAGGTGGGTCCTGTGCTGCTTTTGTTTGCTGGGGACAGGAAGGAGCCCCCAGGATGCCAGTGCTGCCTCTGGATGAGCTCCAGCTGACGGAAAGGGATGCCAAGACAGGGAAGCTGAGAACTTTACCTGCACTGGTGAGCTCTGCTTTTCCTCAAAGCCAACCAAGACCTTTAATGAATAGTTGTCTGATGCTGAAACTCAGGCAAAAAGCACCCCTTGGTCCGGGATGTGATGAAATTTATTCAGTTTGTGTGTTAAAAAGTGGTTTTTTTAATGCATTCAAATAGTTGATATTTCATTTACACACCATTAAAAAAAAAAACCAACCCAACCAAAACACAACCGCCAAACTTCCTGTGTTCAACATCCGTGCAGAACTGTGATTTCCCACAGGAAACAAAAGGAACACAATTATTAATTGATGGGTGATGTAACCTCTGCTGCAATGGGGATGCTCGGGGAGGTTTTGCAAAGCCCTGCTGCAGGTTTAGCCCTGGGCTCAGTCCATCCACCTGCTGCATCCGAGGCATCCTGCCCCGTGCCTCCAGCTGGATGAAACCAGAAAATTAAACCCACAATAACCCTTTTCTCCCAGAAATGAGGCCTGGGGGGAGCCTTTTGGGTCTGTTGAAGGGGTGGGACCATCAGTGCTGCTTTACCCTGAGCACACGTGTGGGATGGGGCAGAGCTTGCTGCTCACTGCTCCCACTTCTAAGGTGGGAGGATTTGGGCAAAACCTGGTCAGTAACCCTGGGAAGTGAAATATTTCTGTATTTGATGGTTGTGTCTGTTTAACTTCATGGAATGTTGTGCAAGAACCAGTGCAGAGGACAAAATTGAGAGTTCAAAGGTTTGACATTAAGCTCCTGATGTTGGTTTTGAAGGTGTGGGAGGGTTGTTTGGAAGGCTTTGGGTGATAGAAAGCAAGAGCAACTTTACCAAATTATCAAGGTCTGAAAATATTGCTGATAAATCAAGATACAAACCCACTGCCTTAGTAGGTTAGAGAATGGGAAGTTACCGGGGAACTGAATGTTCCTGTCATCAGGAACTGTAGGAACAGGGCAAAGAGTAATGGGCTTCAATTGAAAGAGGGGAAATTTAGGTTAGATATTGGGAAGGAATTGTTCCCTGGGCAGGCCATGGCACAGGGTGCCCAGAGAAGTTGTGGCTGCCCCTGGATCCCTGGGAGTGTCCAAGGCCAGGTTGGACAGGGCTTGGAGCAACCTGGGCTGGTGGAAGGTGTCCCTGCCCATGGCAGGGGGTGGAATGAGTTGGGCTTTCAGATCCCTTCCCACCCAAACCATTCCATGATTCCACGAATATCAAACCCTATTAAAGCATAACTTTGTGTTTCCTGGGATTCCATGAGCAGTGCAGGTGGAACCTGGGCATTCCATTCCCCTGGCGTGGGTTTTGATCCCATGTCCTGCTTTCTGCAGCACCCAGCGATGAAGGCAGAGAGGTCGTTCGTGCTGTACAAGCCCCCTCCTGCTGCCAGAGAACCTGCTCTGCTGGAGGAGTTCCTGGAGAGAGCGAAATTCATTGCAGATGACCTGGGCTGGCTCCTGGCTCTGCCCCACCACAGGTTCTGGTGCCAGGTGAGCGTTGCCTCGTGGACACTGAATGTGTGGGGAGACTCCAGCTGGCCTGGGGTCTCTGTGGAATAGTTGGACTATGCCAGGAACTTTCTGCACACGTCCGGGTGATGTGCACGGAAGGAGAGGCTGTGACACCTGGAACAGAAATCTGGTTTCTAAAGTGATGGGTCATGTTCACTGACATGGGTGGTTTGTGTGTCCAATTAGGAATTATTTATGTACAGAGAAACCAATGGTCCTTGGACATGTGTCCAGACTCAGGTCCATAAGAACCGCAGCCTCTGATGCTCTGCACTGCATTATTCCACCATTGCAATAAAGTTCCCGTTCTGTTTTTGGGACAATACAATGTTATTTCTTTGCCCTGCCTCTAACTTCACGATGACAACTGAAGGCAAAGCGTCAACACGGAGGGGCTTGTCAAAGCCCTGAGCTTTAAATCGTTTTCACGAGGGTTTGTTTGTGCTCCTTATGTCACTTGGGAGACATTTTAATGTTGCAGTGCAAAGGAATTATTTCACTATAGATTTTCCATTGTGGATTTTAAGACTTTGCTTGCATTTGACAGAGACAGGAATCCTTTGAGCACTTTTAAGCGTTTTGGATCGTTTTTAAACTTCACTGAGCTGCTCGTGAGCTCAGCCTGTGGATGTGTGACATTCCCTCCTTCCCATTCCCTTTATTTTCCCTTGTGCCAGGTGATATTTGATGAGACCCTGCAGAAGTGTCTGGACTCCTACCTGTGCCACGCACCCCGCAAGTTCGACGGGCTCTGGCATTGCCTTCCAGAGGTGGAGGATGTGCAGAAATCCCTCCATCGTAGCATCTTCCTCACCTTCCTCAGGATGTCCACCCACAAGGAGTCCCAGGTAGATCTTGCTTTGCCTCCCAGGGCAGGGAAAAGGGGAATTAGGGAAATGAATCCTGTTTCTTCCTTGCTTGTCCAACGGTGTTCCTCTCCCTGCTGTGTTTATCCGTCACGTTTTCCATGTGGAGATGATAACACTCAGAGCTGAAGGGTCTAAACTATGCAGTGACTCCTCAGCTGGTTGCCTGGATCTCCTTCCCAAGTAACAGCAGGTTATCCATGTGGTGCTGGGATACCTCGTGGTAGGAGAGAGGAGCGACTTGGCCTTGGTGTGTCCACGTGGAACAGGCTCTTCAGGCCACCAGGTCCTGAGTGTTCCCTCCCTCGGGTGCCATGTGGGGTCACATAATCTGTGCTAGGACTTGTCTCTCCTTGAACTTTCCCAAGTTTTGGACACACCATGAAATTTCTGAGTTACTGTTTCCTTGGCACCGTCGGGTATTTGGCCTGGAGAAGAGAAGGCTCCAAGGAGACCCCAGAACCCCTTGCAGAGCCTAAAGGGGCTCCAGGAGAGCTGGAGAGGGACTGGGGACAAGGGATGGAGGGACAGGACACGGAATAGCTTCCCACTGTCAGAGGGCAGGGATAGATGGGATATTGGGAAGGAATTCTTCCCTGTGAGGGTGATCAGGCCCTGGCACAGGTTGGGCAGAGAAGCTGTGGCTGCCCCTGGATCCCTGGGAGTGTCCAAGGCCAGGTTGGATGGGGCTTGGAGCAACCTGGGCTGGTGGAAGGTGTCCCTGCCCATGGCAGGGGGTGGCACTGGGTGAGCTTTGAGGTCCCTTCCAACCCAAACCATTCTGGGATTCAATCATTAAAAGACACGCTCAGCACTAACGGTGTGACTGCAACTCCCATCAGGAGCCGTGGAACCTTCCCCAGGATGGAGGAGGCACCTCATGTTTTAGCAACCACTGCCTTGGTCTCCTCCTTGGTTCATGATGAGTCGTTTAGGGATAAATGACTTAGGGAGGTGGGAGCTGGAGCACTGGGGCAGGAGCAGGTAGAAGGAATGCTGGATCCAGCTGCTGGCACCTCTTCAGCAGAAGGTACCCGACACCTCTGTGGTGTCTTTCTTTCTGGGGTCTGATTAAATCTTGCCACTCCAAGAGGCAGGAGAGCATTTGAAACCGTTTTATAGCCGAGAGATTTGAAGGGAATGAATAGTCTGTTGTCATGCAGGAGTCAGCAGGAGTTCTGGAAACGGGACCTGTCCCTTTGCCCCAGCAGGGAGAATGTGCCCTGCCTTTCCCTGGGATGGAAAACATTTGCTGTCACAGGCAAATTGGGCTTCTGAAAATCCACAACCACGTTTTAGGTGTTTGTTTCTCGGCGTCAGGCTGTTTTTTCACCTCGAATTTTGGAAGAACTTCCCTCGGTGTGATGAGTTCTTGACACAGTGTTCAGCCATCTGGGTGCAGAGCTGCAGTTCCTGGGCCTTTTCTCGTGCTTGTCCCCAATTGTGTGATCTCTGGTGCCCGGATTGTGCCCTCCCAGGGTACAGTGACCTGGGGCTGTGAGCTGGGGTGGGTGCTGGGGCTGTGCCTGGTCACTCACTCCTGCCCTGAGCTCAGCTGGTGGCCTGGCCAGGACTGCAGGGAGGGTTTGGGTTTAACTTTTGGGTAGGTTGGTTCACTTTGTGGGGGATGGAGCAGTGACAGTGACAGGCAGCTGGGAATGTGGCAACAGATGCCTCCACAGAAGGTGTCTCAGGCACAGTTGCTGCCTCCTGTTAAAGCAAACCCTCAATGCTCCTTTGGGAGAGGTTTTTACAGGTGTCTCTCTAGTGCTGGAGTTACTGCAGAGCAAGGCATGGATTATCCTTTAAATTACTTCTGTGTTTTTGCTTTGCAGGAGCATTTCATCACTCCCTCTGCCTTTGGAGACATTATTTACAATAACTTCCTGTTCGACATCCCCAAGATTCTGGATCTCTGTGTGCTTTTTGGGAAAGGAAATGGTCTCCTGCTCCAGAAGATGATCGGTCAGTTAAAGCCAAGGAACAACCCGTACCTTACCTGTATAAGTGAGGTTTTATACCACTCTAAAAAGGAATTGTTCAGTAACAACTGGAATCTGTCATTTCTAGATCGATTTCTCCACCAGATTGTGCTTTTCTTTATTCTTGGGTGCTTCTTTTATGCCAAGAGAACATCACGTCCTGCTGCTTTGCTGCCCTGAGCTGGGCTCTTGCTGTTAGTCATGAACCAAGGCTCAGTCCTTTCCCATTGCAATTCAATGTGTCCTCAGCCACTGTAAGAGGAATGTGAGGGCTCTGTGAAATCCTGGGAGAGACAGGAAGGAGCAAAGAGCTCCTGGGCAAGGAGGGAGCCGGGGCTCAGTCCAACTGCTCGTGTGAGTGCTCTTGTTCCCAGAGCTGGGAGCCAAGTGAAACACTCAGTGTGAGGTAACCACTGCTCTGGCAAGTGGGAGAACCTGAATTATCAAAGCAGGCATTGATGGATTTAGTGCCTCCAAAGCACAAACCCTTCGGGGTGTTGTTCAGGCTGTGCCTGTCGCTGGACTCGTGTGTGCACAGGGAGCGGGGAGGATGGAACATATCAATTCAATTCTGGGCTTCTCCTCTGCTCCCTCCACCAGGGAGCTGCTCAGGAGCTTGAACATCTCCTGAGCACAGCTGGAAGAGTATCCAGGCTTGGATTAAGGGAGCCCTTCCTCCTAAATTCTCACCCTCTTTGTCCTCAGCTCAGGGGGGTGAAACTTTTCCCTTTCTTTGTTGGTTGTTTTTTGCCTCATTTCCAAGCTCACTATCACGAGAAGTGTTAGAGGACACGTGATGCTGCCAGGAAAGCTCAGATAAACCTTTAAGTTTTTAATCCCTTTATCTTTTTTCAGTAACTTCTACTCTAAACTCCTCTGTGGAGCCTCAGAGGTGGGAAGAAAGGCATGACAGATAGATAGATCTCTCGGAGATGTGAAGCTTAGATTATCTGGGGTTTAAAATCTTCCAAAGAAGACCTGAGTGTGTGAAACCTCCTTTGAATCGTGCTCTGGAGTGCCACACAATAATTCTGCACACAGGTGACCTTGGATTTGCCCACCTGATTATTTCATTATGTTGTGGCAGTGATGGCAGGCGCAGTTCTGGCGTGTAATTCACAACTTCATAAACTTGGGGTTCTTCTCAGGGTTTAAATTTTTCTGAAACTTGTCTCATAACTCTTACCCAAGCTCTGTCCTTGCTGGAGAACTCTTAATTTTTCGTTGTCTGAACAGTAACTCCCCGAAAAATAGGAGCCTCAGTGCTTGGTGAGGATTTATGGCACAGCATTACTCAGTGGAGTATTTTGTGAAGATAATGGAGCCCTAGTAATGTAATAGCAGGTGTTACTAAAGCCTCATTACCTTTAAGAAATATTCTGCAGCACATTTTCCAGCGTGTGCTGGACTGTTATCAGGAATTAAAAGTCAACTCCAGTTGTCAAATAAAGGAACTGGGCTTGTTCAGTGATAGTATTTGCATTATTCATTGATCCAGCCCCTGGAGCATGAATGGCCTGACACCTCATTTGCTCTGCTCTCCTGAGCACATTCCCGTGGCTGGATCTCCAGCTGGGAGCTGATGGACCAGCTTTTTGGGAGCGTGAGCTGGGGAGTGAGCTGGGTGTCAGCAGCATGACAGGTACAGTGTGACAGGTACCGTGTGACAGGTACAGTGTGAGAGGTACAATGTATCAGGTGCAATGTGACAGGTACAGTGTGACAGGTACAATGTGATGGGTACAACATTACAGGTACAATGTGACAGGTACAGTGTGACAGGTACAACATTACAGGTGCAATGTGACAGGTACAGTGTGACAGGTGCAATGTAACAGGTACAATGTGACAGGTACAGTGTGACAGGTACAATGTAACAGGTACAGTGTGACAGGTACAATGTATCAGGTACAATGTGACAGGTACAGTGTGACAGGTACAATGTAACAGGTACAATGTGACAGGTACAATGTGACAGGTACAGTGTGACAGGTACAGTGTGACAGGTACAATGTATCAGGTACAATGTGACAGGTACAGTGTGACAGGTACAATGTGACAGGTACAATGTGACAGGTACAGTGTGACAGGTACAACTCTCTGGTGCAAATTTGCTCCTTGGTGTCAGTGCCTGAACTAATGGGAATGGTCTCCTTCCCCTTTTCAGGAAACATCTTCACTCAGCAGCCAAGTTACTTCAGTGACCTGGATGAGACTCTGCCCACTGTCCTCCAGGTACTGCCTTCCTGCTGGGATTTCCTCTGGGAATGTGGCAGAGCTTAGAGAGTCGAGGGGGACAATTGTAGGATCATGGAATATCCCCCCCTATCTCTGAGAGGATCATCCAAACCCTCCTGGAGCTCTGGCAGCCTTGGGGCTGTGCCCACTGCCCTGGGCAGCCTGGGCAGTGCCCACCACCCTCTGGGGGAACAACCTTGTGCTGAGACCCAACCTGACCCTGCCCTGATTTGCTTCCTTTCCCTACTTTATGTTCATGTGTCTCAGGGAGGTTTTGAACCTTTGTCTAAAACCTGATGATTCTCCCATCACCTTCCTGCAGCTTCTGGCCTTCCCTGCAGTGAATCTCAGGAAATTTTCCTTGGACAGCTCAGGGGAAGAATTAAACTTAAATCAACAGAACAGAAGCCATGAGAGGTAGCTTAATGCAGCAGACCAGGTTAGGGATAACACTGCAGGTTCAGGAGGAAAGGAAAACCTGATGCAAGGGTTGCTCTTTGGCCATGAAAAGCTGTTTAGCACCTCTCCATGTCTGAGATTTCCTTTGCATAAACAGCTTTTGTATTCCCCAGACTGAGCAGGTAGGGTTCACATTTAAGCCGAGGGGGAAATTAAGGTGTCTTGAAGTCTTTATACCCTGAAATGTCATGTTTATGTCCTCATAAAGCTGCCCTGTGCACAAAAATAAAAAATACAAGGTATTTAAAAGCACATGGAGGGACAGGACACAGTGAATGGCTTCCCATTGCCAGAGGGCAGGGATAGATGGGATATTGGGAAGGAATTCTTGGCTGGGAGGGTGGGCAGGCCCTGGCACAGGTTGGGCAGAGAAGCTGTGGCTGCCCCTGGATCCCTGGAAGTGTCCAAGGCCAGGCTGGATGGGAGCTGGGGATGTTTAGTCTGGAGAAGAGGAGGCTTAGAGGTGACCTCCTCACTCTCTGGAACTCCCTGAAGGGAGGTTATAGCCAGGTGGGGTTGGTCTCTTCTCCCAGGCACTCAGCAGTAGGACAAGGGGGCACGGGCTTCAGCTCTGCCAGGGGAAATTTAAGTTGGATATTAGAAAAAAATTCTTTACAGAGAGAGTGATCAGGCATTGGAATGGCCTGCCCAGAGAGGTGGGGGATTCACCGTCCCTGGAGGTTTTTAAACTGAGATTGGACGTGGCACTGAGTGCCATGATCTGGTAAACGGACTGGAGTTGGACCAAGGGTTGGACTTGATGATCTCGGAGGTCTTTTCCAACCCAATCAATTCTATGATTCTGTGATTCTAACACTGCCCTGTCCTCTTGGTTTAGGTGTTCAACAACATCTTGCACAAGTGTGGTTTGCAGTGCGAAGGAGCCTCTGCGGAGCCCCAGAGGCTGGAAACCAAAGCCAGTGTGACTCCAGGGAACATGGCCCTGCAGGTAGGGCTGCTCCTGCTCGGGCTGTGCCCTTTGTGGGACCTCAGAGGGCCATCCTGGACCCAAAATCAGGTGGCTCCTACAGGACGTGGTTCTACGGTGGCGTTTCTCTGCCAGAGGGGGTGGTGATCAAACCTTCCCCCCATGACCTGGGGCTTTGCTTGGGTGCATTTGACCCATCTCCACTGTCACCTGGGTGGTTTGAAAACTGGCAACTTAGGAGTCCTGGGACAGAATATGGGACAGAAGCCTCCCCCTAACCCTGGCAGTGACCAGAGCTGCCTTGTTTCCTCCAGGAATGTGTGTTTAACACCAATGTGCTTTGACTGGAGTTAATTAGGAGGGGTTTTGGGAGGCTGGGGGCTGTACAAGGACTGTCAGTGAGCCTGTTCTACAAGATCTTAGTCATTCAGTTTGTGGCAGGGGGTTGTTACAGCTGCCTTGGAAATGCATCTTGCACTGGGCCAGACTGCTGGAGTCAGCCCTTTGATGTCTCTGCCGTGCAGTGCTCCCAGCTCCACGGGGAAGAATTCCATGTGGGAAGGGTATGTTGAGGACAGAGCCACTGTCCAGGACAGGAGCTGATGAGAATTCCTGTAATTTCCCTGGATCTTTCATTAACGTGAGCAGTTGGGATTGTGTTACAGGGTCTTTAAAGGGTTTAGGAGTTTAAGGGAGTTGAGGAGGTTTTAGGAGAGGTGTTGTCTCTGCCCCCAGGCCCTGTGACGTGTTTATGGCTCAGACTCTGTGCAGTCAGGAGAAGGCCTGGCCTGGATGTGCTGTGTCCCTGTCAGGGAGTTATCCCATTTTCCTGGCTTTTCCCTCAGTCACTGCTCTTTCGCCCTCAGGAGCTGAAGGACATCGTGCTGTACCTGTGTGACACCTGCACAACACTCTGGGCCTTCCTCGATGTCTTCCCCTTGGCTTGTCAGACCTTCCAAAAACACGAGTTTTGTTACAGGTACCTCTGTGGGCACTGCCTGTGCTGCTGTGTCCTGTCCCAGCCCCTTCCTCCATGAGAGAAGGCAGATTTAAAGCAGGGGCTGCTGGGGTCACACTGACAGGAATGCAGAATGGATAAGGATGTCTAGATTTGCTGTTCCATATTCACCTTCAGCATTAGAGTGATCCTGGAGCCAGGCACGTGTGACAACCTCAAACCCAGCCAAACAGTGCTCGGTGTGCCTGTAGGGGGGACAGGGACGAGTTATGGGCATGAAGAGCTTCCTGCTGGAGGATCCAAAGCAAGGGGAGCGGAAAGGATTTCGGAGTCAGAGTCCTTCAAGGTCCAGAAACAAATGGGTTTGTTTGATGTGATGCCCAAGTCTATACTAGAGAGTATTCCTGAGGTTTGGCAACAGCTGAGTGCCTGGCAGAGGGTGGCCAGGCTGGCACTGGTGCCCTCTGCAGCCCTGGAGCACAGAGGGGGTGGGTCTGGAGGGGTCCAGAATGCAGAGCCTGTTCCCACAGAGGCTGCAAGTCCTTGAGTGCTTTATGGCCCCAGATCATCTTGGAGAGTCTTCCCTTAAGCATCCTTTGGTTAGGATTGAGTGAGATGTTACCTTTTTGTCCTTGTTTCCCCCATTTTCTTTGCTTTTTGGTGGGAGCAGACACGGGTTTGCATTTCCCTTTTGCTCCCAGCCAGGTTGCAGAGCTCTGGAGCCTTTAGGGAGCACGGGCTGAGTGAGCTGCTCGGGGTGTGCTGGGCTCTGTCCTCCTTGGGTGGTGGCTCCCAGTGGGATTTTGGTTGCTGGGCTGGCCAACAGCGCTGCTTACCTGCTTGGGCACTCAGAGGAGGAAAACCTTTGGCTTTTAATTCTCCTTTTGACGTCAGAGATGTGCTGAAAGGGTCTCGATCTCCGTGCAGTGAGGCAGCAGCAACATTTGCATCCTCGGTGTGGACAGATGACTGGGGCTTTGGAATGGGGGGAGGAAAGACTAACTTCTGTCATCTGGAACCTCTGAGCTCAATCAATCTGCTGCCACTTGCTAATTCCTCTCCCTCACTGAAAGTATCGACCAGCTTTGCTACGTTTGCCTCAAAGACACTCATTTAGCATGTTTGGCTCTTAATGAGGGCATGGACAGAATGTTCCTGGTGGAGCCTGGCCAGACCTTCTGGTGAAGCCCAGCCAGACCTTCCTGGTGGAGCCCAGCCAGACCTTCCTGGTAGAGCCCAGCCAGACCTTCCTGGTAGAGCCCAGCCAGACCCTCCTGGTGAAGCCCAGCCAGACCTTCCTGGTAAAGCCCAGCCAGACCTTCCTGGTGGAGCCCAGCCAGACCTTCCTGGTGGAGCCCAGCCAGACCTTCCTGGTGGAGCCCGGCCAGACCTTCCTGGTGGAACGCAGCTGGACCTTCCTGGTGGAGCCCGGCCAGACCTTCCTGCGAAGTTCTGGGAACCATTAACATCTCCCTGCTGGTGTGGCCATGCAGGTTGTGTCCTCTGGGGGGGCATTTCTCCAGACCTCCTGGTGCCCTGTCCCTGGAGGAAAAGGTCTCTGTGTGCTGCCTGGCACAGGAGCTGGGCCAAACCTTTGAGTCCTCCCTGCCCCATCCTGTTGGAACATCCTCAAGGGAGACCTTTGGCTAAACACCCACCTAGAGCAGAGCTGAATAGCCAGACCAGTAAGGCTTGACTGGAACTCAAATCCCACCTCGTGTGCAGTTCCTGGTACACAGCAAGAGGGCCATGAGGGTATTGGAGCTGGACAGGGTGTTTTGGGCTGGGCTCCAGCTGGGGAAAGTTCTGGACCCCTCGGGACATTGAGGGGCTGGAGCGTGTGCAGGGAAGGGAACGGAGCTGGGAAGGGGCTGGAGCAGCAGGAGGGGCTGAGGGAGCTGGGGGGGCTCAGCCTGGAGAAAAGGAGGCTCAGGGGGGACATTCTGGCTCTGCAACTCCCTGCCAGGAGGGGGGAGCTGGGGCAGGTCGGGCTCTGCTCCAGGGAACAGGGACAGGAGGAGAGGGAATGACCTCAGGCTGGGTCAGTGGAGGGACAGGTTGGGAATTGGGAAAATTCCTGAGTGGAAAGGGCTGTCCAGCCCTATCACAGACTGTCCAAAGCAGTGGAGGAGTCCCCACAGCCCTGTGGATGTGGCACTTGGGGACAGGGGTCAGTGGTGGCCTCGGCAGTGCTGGGGGATGGTCGAATTCCATCATCTCAGGGGGCTTTCCCAACGTGAGCAATTCTGAGTTTCTGTGTCTGTTGGCTCTTTGCAGTTCTGTGTTTGGGACGTTTCTGGGTTGGGCAGATGGTTCTGATCAGTACCAGGGTGCTTTTTAAATACATTTCTTTCCTACCTCCCCAAAGAAAGCTCAGTGGTTTCCTGAGAGTGCTGCTCTTTGTGGGGTATTTGCTTGTGGTTTTGGGGGGAAAAAAAAACCTGAACTGGGTGATGCCAATGCCTGCTGCTGGTGAGGAGAGTTTAATGAAAACAGCCATTTGATTGGTCTTTTAGCAAATGACTTTTGGAACCTCAGCTGACAGTTACTGGTTTGTTCCCCCTCTCTACAGATTGGCTTCATTTTATGAACTGGCAATTCCTGAGCTGGAGTCTGCAATCAAGAAGAGGCATTATGAGGATACCAGGTGAGAATGGCTGCGAGGGCTGGCCTTGGCTTTACACTGAGGCTTTCCAGGGCTTAGTTAACAATTCACTTCATGCTGCTTTACCCATCCCTGCTGAGGCTTTCTGGCCTTTTTTTTTATGCTGCTCCGAAGAGCTCTGAAGAGATGACACTTGTAATTCCAAATTTTCCTGGGCACTGGGGTGACTAATTGTTTCCTTCAGTGCTGTGCAAGAAGGAATTTGATGGGAGGTGCATTCAAATCGTGACAAAGTGGGAGAACATGATATCTCTGTGTACAGCTTGGGCTCCTTGGAAGGCACAGGCTGTGCTGGAGCACTGGGAGTACCCCGTGTAGAGCTGTCAGGCCCATTGGGAATTGGGACCAGCTTTGTTTGGAGCCTGGATTTTCTTGGATGACTGTGAAAAGGCTCTAATCTCTGGCCTTTGCAGCAACGAAAGGATTCTGTTAATGCACTTTCTCTTTTAGAAAATTAACTCTGGCATAAAGGGTGTGTTGCAGGTTCTTGTGCTGACACCAGCAGTGTCTTTTGCTTTCTCTGCAGTGTTTTTGCTGATTTGTGGAGGAGGATTTCGCACTCCAGGAAGAAGATGATAGAAGTTATCCACATCCTAATAAACCAAGTCTGTCTGCAGCCCATCTTAGAGAGCAGGTACTGGCACTGGGCTCTGTGCTGCTTGCCAGGTATTTGTTTGCTGGGGAGAGGGAAACTCTTTCCTCCTTTACAAATTTACTGGAGCAAATGAGCAGATCCTGCCATTTGTCTTGGGGCTGCAGCCAAAGACTTGGCTAAGATCAGGATTGTCTTGTCCTGCAAATCAGGAATGTTCCAGAGGAAGCTGTTTGGTCCAGAATCTCCGTGGTCCAAGGAGATTTCTAACCTCAGTTTATGGCTCAGTTGCAGATTCCAGTGGTGTGTGTGGAGATGCCTTGGCTGAGACCCCACAGTAAAAGTGGTGCAGAGTTAGAGATCACTGAGAACAGTCAGTTTGAACCTGGATAGTGGGGCCTTTATCTAGTCCTTCCCCACCCCTGTTGGGAAAACTGTTAAGTGATAGCTCGGAGTAATCTCAAAAGGAAGGCAAGTGTAACTATCCTTCTTTTAAAGCACAGAAAAGAAGGGCAGTGCCCCCAAATCCTGCTGGACATTGGGGACAGGGCCAAGGACCCAGATCTCGAGTGCCAGGCTGCTGCTCCCCTGGGCTGGTCCCCCTTGCTGTGCTCCTTGGGGTGCTGTGGGTTGCTGCTCTCAGGAGCTCTTGTTCTGCTCCAGTATTTCCCCCGCTCTGGCAGCAGCTGAGCTGTCCAAAATGCAGTTTGTTGGTGAAATTCCTGGAATCCCAGAATATCCCAAGTTACAAGGGACTCCTTGAGTCCAGCTCGTGGCCTTGCACAGGACACTGCCAAGAATCACCACACCAGGATTCCTGAGGAGATTGGATTTGCTTCCCTGACTTCTCCTGTGTCCTGGACTTTATCCCTCAGCCTGTGTGTGCTGTAAATCCAATCCTTCAGGCCTGCCTGGGATTGTCTTTCAGCCCCTGCTGGAATATGGAAAATATCCACAAACCAGGGGAATGTGTTCAGACCCCTCCGTGTTGAGGGCTGTAAATACTGCAGAGACAGTGCAGGGGAAAGGATTTAAGCTGAAGGAGGGTACATTTAGATGGGATATTGGGAAGAAATCCTTCCCTGTGAGGGTGGACAGGCCCTGGCAAAGGTTGGCAGAGAAGCTGTGGCTGCCCCTGGATCCCTGGAAGTGTCCAAGGCCAGGTTGGATAAACTTGGAGCAACCTGGGACAGTGGGAGGTGTCCCTGCCCATGGCAGGTGGTGGCACTGGATGGGCTTTGAGGTCCTTCCAACCCAAAGAACGTGGTGCCTGTGGGTGGACCTGGTGCCTGAGCAGCACGGGGAGGTTTGGCCACTGTGACCAAGAGGTTCTTGCCCAGGTCAGCACACTGGTGTAATCCCAAGATGTGTAATAAAGGCACAATTACAAAGGCACTACACACCCTTTTCGTTGCAAGTCTGAGGCATCAAACTATTTGTGAAGCCTGCCTTGTAATCCTAACTGTGGCACAGCTTTAGATGCAGCTGCATGAAATGTTTGCTGGAGCCATAAGAGAGACTTGCTTCCATTTGAGCCTTTGCTCCCACGAAAGCCAAACAAGTGGCCTGAAGTCTCTTTTCAAATGGGGTTTTCCCTTGGTGTGAGTGTGTCTGGGTTGGCTGGGGAGGCAGAACGTGGAGCTTGTGCAGTGGGGCAGCCTTGGCTCTGCGTGTTCACCCTGCTGTGTTTTGTGCAGCTGTGAGAATATCCAGCCATTCATTGAGGAATTCCTGCAGATCTTCTCCTCGGTGCTCCAGGAAAGGAGGTGGGTCTGGCTGGAAGGGACCTCCTTCCTCTCCCATTCTTTACACCAAAATTGCCTGAGACAGCTTTAGGGGGCTTTGGGGAGTTAGAAATCATCGCAGGTAGTTGGGAGAAGTGCAGTGAGAGGATTTCAGCCTCCAGCACAGAGCTCGCTGTAAAGGTGGGGAGGGTGTTGCATGACACTGAGCAATGTTATTCTTCACTCTCTTTAATCCAGGCTCTCCAAGAGGAGACCAGCAATTTAGCCATTAGCTCCCCTGTGAGGTTAGCCTGTTATTAGTGACCTGTGCTTTCCAGCTGGGGTGACCACAGCAGAAAGACATTAAACACTCATGCTGGACATGCAAAGTGAGTGGCAGAACTGGGAATTCCATCTGGCTCTGGCATCCTGAGCGTGTTCACATCACAAACCACATCTCCCTGTACTGCAGCCCTGGGTTACAGCCCCTCGCCCCGGGAGGGTGTTCAGCTGGCTCTGAGGGCCTGGGGATGGTCTTGCTGCAGTGCAGTGGGAGCAAACTCAGGCCTGGCTGGAATCCAGGCTTGGGGGAGAGGTTCTGTGTGTTCCTACCTGAGCTCCAAGGCAGTCAGGGAGGCACAGCAGGGGTGGGAGTGGTAACTAATTGAGTTGCACTGATTGAACTTGTGTTTTCAGATTTCTCCGTGACTATGACGAGGTGTTTCCCGTGGAGGATGATGTCAGTCTGCTCCAGCAGGCATCCTCCACGCTGTATCCTTCGCTCTCACCTTGGGCTTTGGATTCCTTCACACCACTGACATTTCCACTCTCGCTGCCTCTGGTTGTGCTGCAATGAGTGCTGGAAAGTTTCCCCTGGAAAAAAGAAAGGAGAGGGGGCCGTTGTTGCCCAGAGAAGCTGTGGCTGCCCCATCCCTGGAAGTGTCCAAGGCCTCTTGGAGCACCCTGGGCTAGTGGAAGGTGTCCTTGCCTGTGGCAGGGGGTGACACTGGACAGGCTTTCAGGTCCCTTCCCAGCCACACCATGCCATGCGTGTTGATGTGGGTGCAGTCTTGACTGACAGACACAGTTACTCCAAGGCCATGTCTGAACCTGCACATCCAGGAATGTCCTTAATTCCCTGCTCTCAGAGATGAGACCAGGACAGCCTATATCCTCCAGGCAGTGGAAAGTGCCTGGGAGGGGGTGGACAGGAAAAAAGGACAAGTTGTGAAAGATTCAGCAGCAGCAGCAGCAGCAGCAGCAGCATCTGATGGAGCATCAGCAAGAGTGGAGAGCTTGGCCGAGGACAGGGAAGAGCTGGGGGCTGCCTGTGCACCGGGGGATGAGGTGGGTACAGCTTAGGGTGGCACAGGGCTCTGCTCTGTCCTCTGTGAGGACAGGCTTGGCTTGCTCAGTTTTGGCAACAACATGAGTTTTAGTGTCACTTCTGGCCTTTGGTGGATCTCAGTGCAGCTCCGCGTGCCTTGGGAAATGAGAACTGAATCCACCCCTCAATCCTGCTTTATCTCTGAGCAAATTGCTTGGAACTCCCATGGCTTGGGTTTTCCCTTGCTGGGGCTTATTCAAATACTCTGCTTCATCCCTGCAGTTCACGTGTGTGTTTTTGACTACACGGCTTTGAGGAAGGGATTCTCCAGAGTGTCCCTCCTGGCTCAGCCACTGCCAAAAGCAGTTGCGTGCCCAAAGCTGTGTTGTAAACCTCGGGTCATTTAAACACCTCCTTTCTCTTCTCTCGGCTCCACTCTTGGTGCTCTTGGTGCTCAGGCTCTGATCACCCAGAGTGCTGCTCTCCCTTTATGTCTGAGCCCTCGGTGCCCAGTAACCACCAGTTTGGTGTCCGCAGTGTGCTGGTGCCGCGGCCGCGCCCGTCGCCCGCGTGTCCGGCGTGGAGCTCGACTCCTTGATCTCCCAAGTGAAGGACCTGCTGCCCGACCTCGGCGAGGGATTCATCCTGGCCTGCCTGGAGGAGTATGGCTACAACCCCGAGCAGGTGATCAACAACATCCTCGAGGATAAGCTGGTGGCCTGCTTGGCTAAGCTGGACCGAAGGATGCAAAGGTGGGGCACAGCTTGGGGCTGTTTAGCCCTTAACGTTGTTCTTACTGAAGGCTCAGCACTTGTAGGGCTCTGAGAAGTGGCACGTGTGCGTTTTTGGGGCAGGTAACTGCCCAAGGAGAGCTTCTCCTTGTCACTGTCACCGGCTTTCTGCCCTCGTGGTGTCCCTGCCGAGGAGCAGAACATTCCCTGCACGGTGTGTGAGTGGAGCAGGTGCTGGGTTGTGTTTTGTGACAGGTACATTAAAGGCTCAAACAAGCGCCATTAAAATCCCATCATTGGGCCACTCGGCTGAGCCGCAGGACGTGTTGCCTTCCAAAGTTGTTTTGCTGCAGAGTTTGGGGCCATAGGTGTGAAAAACCCAGGTTGTCCTGCAGGGAAGGGCATCTTCAGAGGAGCTAATTCAGCTGGGATTCAGTCTGCAGGGACAGATGTGGTTATTTAACAGGCTGCTGGGAGTCAATTTAGACCACGGAGAGGTTGGAAATGGGAATTCAGACCCATTTTTATGCATCCTCTGAGAAACTTGCCAGGCTTGTGCTGCTTCCCTGGGTTGTGTGAGGGCCGGGGCGTTTTTAGCTGGTGGCAGGATTGAGTTGTTGGAGTTCCTCTGCAGCTGTGAGTGTGTTTGTGCTGCACCAGCAGTTCCTGACGGAGTGTCAGGATGGGAATGTGCTGTTTGTTCACATTTCATGGAGGAGTGGGCAGAGTGTCTCACTGTTACGTTAAAGGGAAGCATCTTTATCAGAGAAAAGATGCAAAAACTCTTCATTTTGCAACAGTCTTGGTGCTCCCACAGCCAGAGCTGCTGATTTGGGCACAACTGCTGCAGGGGGTGGCTTGAGGAAGGGCTGGTTTTTCTGCAAAGCCAGCAGTTAAATGAGATAGAGCTGGAATTCTTTCCCCCCCTCCCCTGCCTTTTGCATCTTGAAACAAAGCTGTTGGTTCAATAGGAAACGTCCAGTTGTGGCTCCTGCTGATTTATAGGCGAGCGCAGCAGCGTTTGCAGCTGCCCAGCTGAGCTCGCTGCCCACCAAAATCAATGTCAGAGAACAGCCTCTTGTCTTTCGAGTTGAACAGCCGTTCACCTGGAGCCCTGAGGAAGATCTAAGGAGGAGCCACAGGGAGATAAATATCTTGCAATCAGCAAATTATTGGGCTTTTCACCGGCGTGTAATTCATCGTACTCAGTGTTTGTGTTTACTGAGTTGAATATTCCGTGGCATTGCACGCTTTGACTTGCTCTGAAACGAGCAGGAGAGTTTCCTTTTGGCTCTCTGGGAGTTGTTTTAGTTTCCTCACAAGGATAAGCTCTGGAAACTGCCCCGTAGCTCAGCCCAGAGCCTGGCTGAAGGGAAGGGTGACCCAGAACCACGGGGAGGATCTTGGCGTGCTCTGCGTGACTTTGGGACTGACAAAGGGCTTGGGGAGGAGAGGATTTGGTCTTCCCCACTTCCCCTTTGTTTTTATTCCCTCTCTCCTTGTTTTTTTTCTGACAGACAGCTGAAGCCAGACCCTACTCCTCTGGTCACCTCTCGCTGCAATGTGTTCCAGAACGATGAGTTTGATGTTTTCAGCAGGGACTCAGTGGATGTGTCTCGGATACAGAAAGGCAAGAGGTGAGTGTCGTGTCCCTGGTCATTAACTCTGTCTGTCAGGAGGAACAAATACCTGTGAACCTGCTCATTTATACCTCCTGTAAACCTCCTGCAGGAATGTGGTGGCAGGGGCTGAGGCTTATCAGAATTGTTTGCCACCTGTTTGTCTGGGAAAGTGAAATATTATGGGGGGTTTGTTTCGGTTGGTGTTTTTCCTAATTGGCTTTCCTGTGTCTGCTGCTGGAGATGGCTCTGCCAAGCTCATTTGTAATGTCAGGCTCTTGCTCCTTGGGCTTAATGTTAAACTTGCACTGAACAACAAAACCTTGAGAAGGAGCATCTCTGAGCCTGGGATTGTGACTCAGAGCTGGGAATAAATAATGACCTGGTTTAGAGCCAAGAGAAGCTTCAATATCCATCTGCTTCAAAATCTGATAACACGGAGTGCCTCAGACATCTTCTGTTGTTCCTGCTGCCAGGAGTGTCCTGCACAAGGGCATCTGGACTCATGGAGTGGTTTGGGTTGGAAGGGACCTTGGAAGGTCATTTAGTCCAGGCTCCCTACAACGAGCAGGGATTTCTATAAAAACCCATCAGGCTTTACTTTGGTTTTTGCCCAGTTGGGTGTGTTGTGCTGTGCCACACTCCATGCAAATTCAGGTGATGGCTCCCCTTGATATCAACTCTAAATAAATTATTGTTCCTGTGCTTCAGATCCTTTAAAACACACCTTGGTATGGTTTGGGCTGGATGGGACCTTACAGCTCAGCCATGGACAGGGACACCTTCCACTAGACTTTAAACACTCTCTGTAACCAGCCAAGTGTGATATTTATGTTGGGATTTATTTATACAGGAGGCAACTAAAAGTCTGACTGAAGTTTGAACGACATGACCCTGAAAGCTCCTTGTCTTCCAAAGCCTTGGCTGGATTCTCCCTGTCACCCAAAGCCTTGGCTGGATTCTCCCTGTCACCCAAAGCCTTGGCTGGGTTCTCCTTGTCACCCAAAGCCTTGGCTGGGTTCTCCTTGTCTTCCAAAGCCTTGGCTGGATTCTCCCTGTCCCCCAAAGCCTTGGCTGGATTCTCCCTGTCACCCAAAGCCTTGGCTGGATTCTCCCTGTCACCCAAAGCCTTGGCTGGGTTCTCCTTGTCACCCAAAGCCTTGGCTGGGTTCTCCTTGTCACCCAAAGCCTTGGCTGGGTTCTCCTTGTC
>VWZG01011621.1:94531-107910 GCA_013396735.1 Grallaria varia | reverse complement strand
CAAATCCTTGGCTGGATTCTCCCTGTCTCCCAAAGCCTTGACTGGGTTGTCCCTGTCCCCCAAATCCTTGGCTGGGTTCTCCTTGTCTCCCAAATCCTTGACTGGGTTCTCCCTGTCTCCCAGAGCCTTGGCTGGGGTCTCCCAGAGCCTTGGCTGGGTTCTCCCAGAGCCTTGCACAACTGGGCAGCTCCTGCAGCAGCTGGACAGGGCCAGAGAGCCCCGAGTTCAGCTCAGAACACCCCGTGGCTGGAATAACCTGCTCAGAGCTCCCTCTGCAGATCACTTGGAAAGGTCTGGAAGCTCTGAGTGGTCCCTGGGCTGGGTTGTGGGGCCCTGTTCCCACGGCAGTGCCCTCCAGCCATGTGGGATGCTGAGCCTGGTCTCCAGTGGAACCATCACTCCTGGACAAGTTCTCATCTCTCCTGCTGTAGTTACAGGACCTCTTGGGATTCTCCTCTTCCTGCTGCACTTCCTGATGTCTTTTGGCCTCCCTCAGGCTGTGTCTTCCTTTCAAGTAGTTCTTTCACTGAGAACACTCTGCAGGACTCCAGACATGTCATTTCTGGTGTGAGTGGTTTAAACCTTGGGTAGGACCAGCTGTGATCAGCATTGTGTCCTCCCCCCAGAGCTGGCCACCTCCAGCTAGAGCACAGGATGGGCTGTGGTACCTGGCTCTCAGGATTTTACATCCAGCACTCCATAAATACCACGAGTGTCCTTTCAGCATTAAAATCCCACTTCCTCTGTGGTTCTTCCAGCAGCAGGAAGCCTGGTGGTTTTCCCAAGTGTTGGAGTGAGAGTGCTCTTCGAGCCCACTTTGAGGTCTGCCTTGGATTGGAATTGTACCAGTATTTAATTCTTTCCTTTTTGTTCTTCCTGATGCCTTTTGCTCACCAAATTCACGTGTGCCCAGTCTGTTGCTGAGCATGATGTCACTTGAAGAGCCAGAGCAGTGTCAGCAGGAGCAGTTTGGGGCAGGGCCTGCCCTTGTGAATGAGAAATCCAGCCAGGATGAGGAGGGAAAGGAGAAATCCAGCCAGGATGAGGAGGGAAAGGAGCACAAGGAAAGGAATGTGCCAGCAGAGACTCTGCAGCTCCTGAAAAGTGATCTCCCTTGCCTGTGCCTGGTCAGCCTTAATTGTTTCAGCTCAGTCTGTCTCCTAAGCTGGAGCATGTCCTGAGCACCACGGGAGCAGAGGGGTGTCCCACTGGTTTTTCTGGCATTGGTGCCATCTCCCACAGCTCCTCTGCAGCCACCAGAGCAGCTGGACAGGAAGCAATTCCCAAGTGCTGAGTGCCCAGAGGAGATGCCATCCCAGGGGTCCCAGCCTGGGATGTGTGAACTCACTGCATGCTGGATCCTCGGGGAGGGCATTGTGCAGCTGAATGCAGGGCCCAGTGAGTCACCACTGTGGGAGAGAGGGGACCACGGGGAGCTGGAAAATTCCTTTGGTTTGGAATTCTGAATGGCAGTCAGGCTGCTGGGATCACCTCCCCACTGCCTGCTGCTGTGTCACCTCAGCCTGTGCCTTCCTGAGTCACTGGCACTGCCTTTCTCTGAGAATATCCACTGGTGCCTGTTCCTCCTCCGAGGGCTCCAAGTTGTCCTGGGAATGCTGGACAGTGGAATTCCTGGTTGTTTTGCTATAAATATGTGCTTGGCTGGTCTGAAAAATGGGACTTCAGGGCTTGTGCTTGTGCAGCTTGAGACAGTCAGTGGCTGCTAAAAAATACCTCTCTTTCCTGCTCTTCCCTTCTCTAAAATGACTATAACTTACTTCCCTTCTAAATTTAAAAAAAAAAATTAAAATTAAAAGAGGCCTTTGCAGTGCTCTGAGAGTGGAATCACAGTCCCTGTGTGCTCTTCTGTTCTTTGCCTCTCTGGTTGTGCTGACTCTCCTCCTCACTCCTGGTGGGTGACTCTTCCTTGTGCTTGGCCACGTTTCAGCTGGAGCAGAATTGCCTTTGGCCTCCTGGAAAAGCTTCCCCTCTGTCTCAAATGGTAGTGGTGGTCTCCAATTCCTGCTCTTTTCTGCTCTGGGATCTTCCCGGGCTTCTGTTTAAGAATGACTTTGTTCCAAGCCAGGAGTGGATGGTTTTAGTGGCCAAAGAGCCCTCGGACAAATGACCCCACATGGATCACCCCATCCAGCCCAGCACAGGAAGGACATGGACATGCTGGAGCCAGTCCAGAGGAGGCACCAGGTTGATCAGAGGGATGGGAGGAAAGGCTGGGAGACTTGGGATCCTTCAGCCTGAAGAAGGGAAGGCTCCAGGGTGACCTTGTGACCATCCAGGACTTGAAGGGGCCTGCAAGAAAGGTGGAGAGAGACTGTTCACAGGAGCATGGACAAGGGGGAATGGATCCAACCTGACAGAGTAGGGTTAGATGGGATATTGGGAAGGAATTCCTGACTGTGAAGGTGGGCAGGCCCTGGCACAGGTTGGGCAGAGAAGCTGTGGCTGCCCCTGGATCCCTGGAAGTGTCCAAGGCCAGAATGGGCAGAGAAGCTGTGGCTGCCCCTGGATCCCTGGAAGTGTCCAAGGCCAGGACGGGCAGAGAAGCTGTGACTGCCCCGGGATCCCTGGAAGTGTCCAAGGCCAGGCTGGATGGAGCTTGGAGCAATGTGGGCTGGTGGAAGGTGTCCCTGCCCATGGCAGGGGGTAGAATGAGATGAGCTTTGAGGTCCCTTCCCACCCAAACCATTCCACGATTCTGAGAGATCAGTGGGAAAACATGTGGGTTTAAGGAATGCTTGTGATGCTGGAGAAGACACTCGAGTTGCTTCAGCTCCCTCCAGCAGTGGGGATAAGAACCCCCTCCCAGGTCAGGCTTTGAGCCCGTGCCCTCGGGTGCCCCTGTGCTGTGCAGGAGGGAGAAGGACACCACGAGGAGCCTGGTGAACGACAAGAGCGTGGTGGAGGAGCAGCGGCAGCGCTACGGCCCCTACAGGCTGGTGCAGGAGGAGCTGCCCCCGGGGCTGGACTACGAGGACGAGTACGACGACACCTACGACGGCAACCAGGTGGGCGCCAACGACGCCGACTCCGACGACGAGCTCATCAGCAGGAGGTGGGTGCTGTGCCCTGGGGAAAGGGGGCTGGCGAGGGTCACCTCGGCATTGGGGGGCATCCCACGGACCCCAGGGCTCTGTCCCTCCATGGGGACCTGTGACCTCCAACCCCCACCCAGGCCACCCCTCGGCCCCTGCTGCTGCTTTCTGTGTGCCACGCACGGAGAGGGGTTTGGCTCTCCCTTCTCCCAGGGGTTGAGGGTCTTGCCATGGCACGTGCCAGGATGTTCTCTGGCTGCACCAGGATGCTCTTTGGCTATGCCAGGATGTTCTGTGCCTGTGCCAGGACTTTCTCTGGCTGCACCAGGGCGTTTTCTGGTTGTGCCAAAATGTTCTCTGGCTGTGCCAGCATGTTCTCTGCCTGGGCCAGGACGTTCTCTGGCTGTGCCAGGATGTTCTCTGGCTGTGCCAGGACACTATCCGGTTGTGCCAAGATGTTCTCTGGTTGTGCCAGGACACTATCCGGTTGTGCCAAGATGTTCTCTGGTTGTGCCAGGACGATCTCTGGTTGTGCCAAGATGTTCTCTGCCTGTGCCAGGACGTTCTCTGGTTGTGCCAGGACGTTCTCTGGCTGTGCCAGCATGTTCTCTGCCTGGGCCAGGACGTTCTCTGGCTGTGCCAGGGTGTTCTCTGCCTGTGCCAGGACTTTCTCTGGCTGTGCCAGGATGTTATCTGGCTGTGTCAGGATGTTCTCTGGCTGTGCCAGGACGTTGTCTGCCTATGCCAGGACATTCTCTGGCTGTACCAGGACATTCTCTGGCTGTGCCAGGACGTTATCTAGCTGTGCCAGGATGTTATCTGGCTGTGCCAGAACGTTCTCTGGTTGTGCCAGAACGTTCTCTGCATGTGCCAGGACGTTCTCTGGTTGTGCCAGGATGTTCTCTGGTTGTGCCAGGACGTTCTCTGGTTGTGCTAGGATGTTGTCTGGCTGTGCCAGGATGTTCTCTGGCTGCCACTCAGCAGCAAATCCAAGAGGAGGATTTGCCATCATGTTGGAACCTGCACTCTGCAGTTGTGCTCGTAGGAACACCCTGTGCCAGGATAAAACAGGCCAGTTTGGGAGCTCAGTGTAGCTGGGTGACCTGAAATGGCTGGTGAGCAAAGGAAGGCTTCAAAATTCTGGGAATTGTACCCCTGGACTTTTCCCTGCCAATCCCATCTGGCATCTCCGAGTGCTGGAACTGAGACCCCATGGGCTGCTCAGCACCCTCCTCAATGAGAGGGCAAAGAATTAACTGTGGGGAAGCAAAGGGTTAATTTGGGATGGAGGCTGTATAATGTTTGTTTTAGCAATTGGAGCTGGGGACAGAAAACACGTGGTTTAAAAGCAGCTTTAACACTTCTCTGAGAACAGCCTTTTAAATTCTGCTGTATTATGAAGATGTCACTGTTCTTAACTTCAAATCAAGATGAAGCTTTGGAGTCCCTTTGTCCCTTTTTTTGCCTTTCAAAGTGTGGTGAGGCTTCAATTTAAATCCTTTGTGTGGTTTGCCTGTCAGTGTGGCACCCAGGTCTCTTCCCCTGTTTCAGGTGCTCGCTCTCCCTGGGAATAATTAGTGGATGTTACTGCTGAAAACTGGATTTGGAGGTTTGAAATAACAAAGGCTTTTCTGCTTTTACATTTATTTCTTTGGCAGTGGAATGGTGGGTCTGAATTCCAAGAGAATTTAAGCACACACACACACATAAATGTACATTTTAAAGGATAAAAGGCATGTGGTAAATTCTGCCTCCACCCCCAGGCTCTTTGCTCTGCGTGTCCAGGGTGATTCATAAATCCTGATGGATTTCTCCAAGGATTTGCCCCTGGGAGGACCTGGGGCACAGCAATGAAATTTGGGCCCCATGGATAACCCCTGAGCACTCCCCAGGGTTTTAGGGCACAACACTTGCTGGGCACTGGTGTTTGGACTTGAGGTTTGGGGCTTCCTGGCAGGGGAGCTAAAGCTTCACAAAGGATATTCCTTATTAAAGCCCCGTTTCCCAAAGGAAGCTGTTGTTTCCTTGGAGAAGTTCCATGTGAGCTTTGAGGTTTTCCCTGACCTGCTCCTTTTTTTTTAAACTATTATTATTTTCAGTGACAACTTCATAGTGAGCATTCCCCGGTGAAGAACACGTGTTAGTTAATTGCCCGTAGGAATGTGTGTCATCAGCTACTGAGTTTCCTTCTCTTTTTTGGTTTTTTCCTCAGGGAAAATCCATGAAATTTGTAGATTCTCATTTTTTTGGGGGATGTGATGCAACCTGGAAAGGTTCAGTGAAATGGCTGTGGCTGCAGTGCCTTCACCTGTTTGTGTGATTCTTCTCAGGCCATTCACAATTCCTCTGGTCTTGAGACCGAAGGGGCAGGACGAGGGACAGGAGGAAGAGGAAGAGGAAGAAGAGGAGGAGGAGGAGGAAGCTGAAAAGGAAAGAACAAAGGTAATGCTGACTCACCGTATTTCTTCCCTGCAGGGTGATGTGTTGGGACAGTCAAAAAAAGCACACAGGCAAACTCAAGACTTGGTCAGGAAAATTGTAAAAGCAAAAGGCAAAGCCCCTTAATTCACACACAGCTAAACTTTTATACTATTCTACTGCTGTCCATAAGTGTCTCTGCCACCCGTCATTGGCTGGGTGTTCTTGTCCATCAGTCTTAGTCCATCTCCTGAGAGGTGGACATCACCTCTCCTCGTGCTGCCAAATCTCAAACACACCCTTGTTATTCTTGGTTGTTTTCTTCAGCTCCTTCTGCTTTCCCAGGCCTGGCCCAGGGACACAGGGGGTGTTCTCTGCTGCTTTCCCAAGGCTACAGTTGCACCCTGTCGAGGCTGAAGGTGTCTGTGGCCCAATGTTCTTGCACAGTGATGTGGAGCAGGTTTCCTGTTCTGGAGTGAACCCTTCAGCAGCAGCAGCAGCAGCAGCAGCAGAGGCTGAGCTGCTGCCCGGTGGCTGTGACGTGTCCCCCAGGACAGCTCTCCGTGGCTTCCAGGGACAGCCAGGCTGGAGCAGTGACACTCCATGGAGAGCTTTAATCTCCTTTATTCCATCCCGGGCAGTGCCAGCAGAGCACGCTGAGTGTCACTGGAGCCCTGTTGTGCTGGGAATGGGGACGGTGCAGGTGCTGCTGGCACTGGGCTCTGGGGAGGTGACACAAGCCCTGCCACAACCCCTGCAGGGATAAGGACCGAGGGGGTGACTCTGTCCCACGGCCCCACAGAGTCCCCTCCTGCTCCGGGACTTTGCAGGGTGCTGGTGGGTTTCCTGACCTGCTCCCTGCCTTCCCTGCAGGACCACTTTGTGCAGGACCCTGCTGTGCTGCGGGAGAGGGCCGAGGCCCGGCGCCAGGCGTTCCTTGCACGGAAGGGGTAAGCAAGGATCTGCCCCTGGGGGGGAAATCCCTGGCTCTGCACTTGGCAGGTGTGTTGCTGCCAATTGGAATTGCTGTTCCTGACGTTCCTGTACGTCAGGGTCACCACCATAGGAGTGTGAACTTCCTCACCCCCCTCGCTTCACCACCTTCACCCACCACTTCACTGCTGGTTGTTCTATCCCGTCGAATGGGTCGGCTTGTCATGGAATTGGGGAATGGTTTGGGTTGGAAGGGACCTTAAAGCTCATCTCATTGTTCCAAGCCCCGTCCAACCTGGCCTTGGACACTTCCAGGGATCCAGGGGCAGCCGCAGCTTCTCTGCCCAACCTGTGCCAGGGCCTCCCCACCCTCCCAGGGAAGAATCCCTTCCCAATATTCCATCTTTCCCTGCCCTCTGGCAGTGGGAAACCATTCCCTGCGTCCTGTCACTCCAGGCCCTTTCTCACAAGCAGCAGTTCCCTGTATGAGGCAGGATTTGGAGAGCACAACTTGCAGAGCTCGAACAGCTCCTGCAGGGATTTTGGGGCAGTTTAAGAGCTGCTGGGCTCGGGGGGTCCAAGGACACGGTTGTTGCGTGGGACGCTGATCCTGGGCTGCTGTGAGAGGCCTGGGCTGAGCTCCTCGTCCCGGCCGTTTGTGGGGACCGTGGGATGCTGTCCCCAGGGGTGCCACGGGCTCCCGGTGACATCCTTTGTCTGTGTCCCCAGGCACAAGCACGACAGCTCTGCCGTTGTTGGCAGTGCCAAGGGCCACGGGCAGAACCGGGAGACGGTGCAGGAGCGGAGGAAGAAGGAAGCCAACAAGAGCACCAGAGCCAACCACAACCGGCGCGCCATGGCCGACAGGAAGCGGAGCAAGGGCATGATCCCCTCCTGAGCAGCTCCTGCACCGGGGGTGGCACCGTCCCCGTCCCCTGCTCGGGGGTTGCACCATCCCCATCCCCTGCTCAGGGGTTGCACCATCCCCATCCCCTGCTTGGGGGTTGCACCATCCTCATCCCCTGCTCGGGGGTTGCACCGTCCCTGTCCCCATCCCCTGCTCAGGGGTTGCACCATCCCCATCCCCTGCTCGGGGGTTGCACCGTCCCTGTCCCCATCCCCTGCTCAGGGGTTGCACCATCCCCATCCCCTGCTCGGGGGTTGCACCGTCCCTGTCCCCATCCCCTGCTCAGGGGTTGCACCATCCCCATCCCCTGCTCGGGGGTTGCACCGTCCCCATCCCCATCCCCTGCTCAGGGGTTGCACCATCCCCATCCCCTGCTCGGGGGTTGCACCATCCCCATCCCCTGCTCAGGGGTTGCACCATCCCCATCCCCTGCTCAGGGGTTGCACCATCCCCATCCCCTGCTCGGGGGTTGCACCATCCCCATCCCCTGCTCAGGGGTTGCACCATCCCCATCCCCTGCTCAGGGGTTGCACCATCCCCATCCCCTGCTCGGGGGTTGCACCATCCCCATCCCCTGCTCAGGGGTTGCACCATCCCCATCCCCTGCTCAGGGGTTGCACCATCCCCATCCCCTGCTCGGGGGTTGCACCATCCCCATCCCCTGCTCAGGGGTTGCACCATCCCCATCCCCTGCTCAGGGGTTGCACCATCCCCATCCCCTGCTCGGGGGTTGCACCATCCCCATCCCCTGCTCAGGGGTTGCACCATCCCCATCCCCTGCTCAGGGGTTGCACCATCCCCATCCCCTGCTCGGGGGTTGCACCATCCCCATCCCCTGCTCAGGGGTTGCACCATCCCCATCCCCTGCTCAGGGGTTGCACCATCCCCATCCCCTGCTCGGGGGTTGCACCGTCCCCGTCCCCTGCTCTGGAGTTCAGCCCCATTTCCTTGGCATTCCCCGTGCTGGGGGCACTGGGTGTCGTGGTTCCATACCTGGCACTTCAGCGTTCCCTGTGGGAGTGCTGCCTGGTCCTGGGAGGAGCTGCCCCCAGGCAGGCCCTGACTGTCTCCAGGGCATGGAGACACACGTGTGCTGGTGGCTGCAGCCAATACAGGCTGCCCCAGCCCCTCCTTCCCTTCTGTACTATTTAAAATTTACAGGTTTATTTTCATACTGGCTCCCTGTGCCCTCTCTGCTGCTCCCGGGGACTCCACGGCTTCCCTGGAATAGCCCCCAGCTCTCTGCTCCACCAAAATGCCTTATCCTGAACTGGAATAATATCCCAAGTTGGGAGGGACCCACCAGGACCATCCAGTGCAGCTGCAGGCCCTGCACAGACACCCCAACAATCCCACCCTGAGATGATCATCCAAAGGCTCCTGGAGCTCTGGCAGCCTTGGGGCCGTGCCCACTGCCCTGGGGAGCCTGGGCAGTGCCCACCACCCTCTGGGGGAAGAACCTCCTCCTAAAACCCAGCCTGACCCTGCCCTGGCACAGCTCGGTGCTGGCAGGGAAGTGTTCAGGCTGTTCCCACTGCTGACACACCCACAGGAGTTCAGGTCAATGAGCGAGGCCTGTGAAAAAAAAACAGTGCAAATAAATGATTTAGATGTCTCAGCTGCTCTTTTGGGCTCTTCCAGGCAGGATTGGTGTGTAACCCTGAGGAACCTCCATGAGCCTCTCCGTGCTGGCTCTGCAGGCGGTGAAATTTGCCCACCGTGTTGGTTCAGCGGAGTGAGATTGACCCGCAGCCACCGAGGCTAAAGGGGCTGGAAAATGAGGCTCAGGGCATGCTAAGGAAGATGCCAGCAGTGTGGAAATCTGAGCTGAAAGCAGCAGGGTCAGAGCCCCCAGGAGCTGCCTGCTCAGTGAGGCAGAACTGCCCCGGCCACCGCTTGCTGTGGAAGGCTGGGAGCTGACAGTGACTTGCTGAGAGGCTCCTCCTTAGGGCTGGTTTTGGTCAGGGAGTTGTTCCCTGGGCAAGGAGACACAGAAATGACTAAGCTGCCTTTGTGACCCGTGTGGGAGGTGTTCAGATGGCACAGCAGTGGCTGCTACACTACCTGGGCATCCCAGAATCTCCTGCCCACAGCTGGTGGTGAAGTTGTTCCATTTGGAGCATTAGGATGTTTTGGAGTGCTGGCCTTGTCATGGAGATGAACCTCCTGGTAACCAATTAGCCTTTGCTTGGTTAATTTGCTTGGTCAAGCTGCCCTGAGTGGCATCTCCCCACCCCACCACACTGCATTTTCTAGAACTGCAAAGGTGCCTGTGGCTGTCACCCCCACGCTGAGAAAATGAGCAGTGGGTGATGACCCAGGGCAATGCCAGCACTGCAGGAGGAGCAGGGTGGTAGTAAAGTGGTAGTAAGGTGGGAGTAAAGTGGTAGTAAGGTGGTAGTAAGCTCCATAGACATGTACTTGGTGCCTGGTGTAATGCAGAGGGGGCTGGGGGAGCAATTGGAGCTGTTTGCAGAGAAGTAGAAATGCAACAGAACTGCCACTGTTACGACATGAGGTGAAGTCCTCAGTGCTCCAAGGAGATTTTTCTTTCAAACCTCTTGATGACAGGCAGAGGAAAAAGGGAATTACATTTACCCCTCTCCCCAAATCCTGCGTCCAGGGAATTCCCCTGCTAGGGTAACTCTGCTCTGCTGCAGCTCCAGCTCCTCCCTGCTGCCCACTGCAGTGCTGGCTCCCCTCTCATCCTGCATTCAGCTTTGGTTCTTGCTGCTCAGCAGCTCCAGCTCTCTGAGCTGCTCCAGCACTGCAGAGCCAGCTGGCACTCAGGGCGTGGGGTTGTCCCAGGAAAGCTTCAACCTTCCCCTTAAGCATCTCCATAAAGCACAGCTGGGACTGGGACAGCTGTAGTTGGGTTTTGCTCTAAAAACACAATGTTTTTGAAGGGCCCCTTATGTTTTTAGAGTAAATGTTTCCCCCCTGGTGCCCGTTTGCAAACCCAATAAAGCTGCTGCCAGGAGCACTGGCTCTAACAGCCTCTGCCCCAGCCGTGGCTAAAATTCCTGAGTTTTTAAAAGGGAAGAGGGGGAGATGTGGCTGCTGGGCTGGGGAAGGGGGAAGAGCAGGAGCCACTGAGCCAGATCTCCCCCCAGCCACCTGAGAGCTGTGACTAACTGGGTCGTTGTCCCAAACAGTAGCCAAATATCCCTTCCTGGGAAGAGAGAGGTGTTGGAAAGGCCCAGAGTCAGGGCTGGACTCCTCGGTGAGGCTGCTCAGGAGGGAATGACTCTACCCAGGGCAAGAGGTTCCCAGCCCAGGGCAGGAGGATGGAACTGGACCTTCTTTAAGGTCCCTTCCCACCCCTACCATTCCATGACTCCTCTGATCCAGCTGCTGGGGGGAAGCAGGCAATTCCTCCCCCTTCCCAGCACTCCCCTTGGATCACAGGATGGAGGCAGGCTGGTACTGTACCACACAAACCTGACATCACTTCTGCCCCTCAAGTCATTTGAAGAGCCAGAAGGCACAGAAAGGATTAGGAAAGGGATCCACACCCCCTTTCAGGAGGCTTTGGACAAGCTGGAGGTTACACACTGGCCCCATTTGCAGCCCAGCACTGCTGGGCACACTCAGCCAGCCCAGAGGCTCCAGGGCCAGTGCTGGACAGGGCTACAGCAACTCCAGCTCTGAAAGGGGCAGGCCAGGAACCCCCATCAAATGCATACATGGCCTACAGAAGATGATATAAATGATCTGAAGTCCCTTTTCTGTGAACAGACCAGAAAGGAGACAAGAGCTGCTCATCTCTGTCCAGGCTCTCCCCAGGCAGGAGCCAAGGCTTGTCACTAACCACAGCTCTGTAAGTGCTTTCAAGCCTTTCAAACCATTTTTAGGACGTTGTGATTCCTCACAATTCCTTGGAACTAAGGAGTGGGGCTGTATTTAACCATTCTCCACCTCCTAGAGAAGGAGGAGTCAGTCACAAGGATGAGGGAGGTGAACACACAGACACGAGACATGGACCAAGAGTTTTATTTGAACACAGTAAGTGGAGGACAGCAGCAGAACTCCCTGAGTCCATCTTGCTTCACATCATGTCAGCGGGTGGCTGATAAGTCCGGCTCGGAGTTGTTCCATCAGGAATCCATTCCCAGTTTCAGGAGGCCAAATCCTGTGGCCACCCCAGGCTGGCTCCTGCTGCTGAGCTGCTCAGTTCTCATACTTGTGCTTGATGTGTTTCCACAGTTTCTGAGTGTAAAACAAAGGGGGAAAAACACACACACAAAAAAAAACAACATAGGAAGCTTTTCAGAGGTGCTGGGATGACATTTCACTCTAAAATGCTATTTCATAGTTTATATTTTACAGTTCTCCTGCCTGGGGAGGTGGTAATGGAGACCTGTCCTGGATCTGTACATGGGGAGGTACGTGGGGGCTCTTGGTTTTAGTCTGGACAGGGTGGAAGGTGCAGAAAATCCCCTTTCCCCCTTCTCCTGCTCTGGATTAAAGGAGTATCCCAGTCACACTGCCTTGAATTCCCACCCAGACCAGCGAGGGCAGTTCTGCTCCTGCAGAAAAGGGATGCACAGAACAATCCTATTCACAGAATCATGGAACGGTTTGGGTGGGAAGAGACCATAAAGCTCATCCCATTCCACCCCCTGCCATGGGCAGGGACACCTTCCACCAGCCCAGGGTGCTCCAAGCCCCATCCAACCTGGCCTTGGACACTTCCAGGGATCCAGGGGCAGCCACAGCTTCTCTGCCCACCCTGTGCCAGGGCCTGCCCGCCCTCCCAGCCAAGAATTCCTTCCCCAAATCCCATCTCCCCCTGTCCTCTGGCAATGGGAAGCCATTCCCTGTGTCCTGTCCCTCCATCCCTTGTCCCCAGTCCCTCTCCAGCTCTCCTGGAGCCCTTTTAGGCCCTGCAAGGGGCTCTCAGCTCTCCCTGAGCCTTCCCTTCTCTCCCTGTCCAGGGAGCCACCGTTTGTGCCCTGCAGTGACTCCTGTCCTGTTGTCACCGTCCCCCCAGAGCTGAGCTTGGCAACAAGAGGACAAGTTCACTCTGGACCCTCCAGGACCCTGTCGGGTGCCGCGTGTCCCACCCCGGCCCCACAGCGCCCAGCTCGTCCCTCTGCCACGGGCACACCGAGGGGACAAACACCGGGGGGCTCCTCCCGCCCCTCCTGCTCCCCCCGCCCCGCAGCCCGAGGGGCACAAGGACACCGCGGGAGCACCGGGCGGGGCCGAGCCGAGCTGGGCCCAGGGGGCAGATGGAGGGCCCGAGGATGGGTTAGGGATGGCCTGGGACAGCTTAGGGACAGTCCGGGACAGCTCTGGAACAGCCCGGGACAGCTCAAGGGACTGCCCGGGACAGCTCAGGGACAACTCAGAACAGTCCAGGACGGCTCAGGAACAGTCCAGGACGCCTCAGGGACTGATCGGGACAGCTCAGGGACAGCTCAGAACAGTCCAGGACAGCTCAGGAACAGCCCGGGACGCCTCAGGGACTGCCCGTAGCCTGCCCGGGGCGCGGCCTGCGCGGGGCCCAGCGGGGCCGGCCTGACCTTCAGCGCGGTGCCGGCGGCCCGCAGGCCTCGGCCGGCCCCTGCCGCGCCTTACCCCTTCGTTGAGGTGCTCGAAGAGCGCGTCGGCTCCCTGGTCGAAGGCGCGCTCGAAGAGCACGGCGCCCAGCACGACGGACAGCGCGAAGGTGGAGGTGCGGCGGAAGAGCGAGCGGTACAGCGGCTGCAGCAGCGCCATCTTGGCCGCGCCGCGGGGGCTGCTGGGGCGCGGGAGGGGCGCGGGGCACTGTGGGAGTTGTAGGCGGCGCCGGGAGAGGGCCCTGTGCGGTGCTGGGCGCGCGCGGGGCACTGTGGGAGTTGTAGGCGGCGCCGGGAGAGCGCCCTGTGCGGCGCTCGGCGCGCGCGGGGCATTGTGGGAGTTGTAGGCGGCGAGGAAGAGGCCCGGCTGGAGGCGGGTAAGCGAGAGCAGGGGAAGCGGGCCGGGGGTTACCGTGAAGGGGTCATTGTGAGGGGGCCGTGAGGGGGTCACTGTGAGGGGATCATTGTAAGGGGATCACTGTGAGGGGATCATTGTGAGGGGTC